>JZSA01006355.1:0-19987 GCA_000956155.1 Cotesia vestalis
TATTATTATTATTATTATTATTATTATTATTGATAAAAATTGCCATACATAAAAAATAAAGAATATCAAAGTAAAATTTACTAAAAAATTTAACTCAATGAGTTTACAAAATGATAAAAAAAATTTTTTTTAAATACAAAGTTTTCAAAATATATCTTTATTTTCATGTTGGTTATTTTTAGATGGTTTAGGCCTACTGGGGACCCGCCATATGAAATAATGGGAACGCATCTCACTACACAGTACCTCACGGGTGATGCGGAAATCTGTGTAATGAGAGATTTACTGACTAACTGACCCATTGATTGATTGATTGATTAATTATCAATAATCAAATACTTTTCTCATATATTTAATACTTGCAAACACCGGTAATTACAAGCAATCACTTTTCTTGAATTAAAAATTTGTATTCATTATCTTTTTGAAATTAATCATTTTGTTTATTTTTTTCGTCTAGGTTAAGATATAAAATTTTATTGTATGCCCAGCGAAGCAGGTCGGTATCAGCTCGTATATATTTAACAAGGATAGTACTGTTTCTGACCGTGAGTGCGACGCGAGAAAAAGATAGGACCGGCTGTTAATTGTAAAAAAAATATATATATAAATGTATGTTTCGAATTTTTGAACACTCAAAAAATCAAATTTTAAACTACAAATTTGCTTATTTCACCGTACAAAACTTTCGTTAAATTGATAGAATTAAAGAGTACCTAAAAGTAAATGTTAGCCATCCCATATTTCCAGCGTCTCGTCCTTGCCAAAAATAGACAATGCATTGGAAATCATCTTCTACGTGTTTGCCATCGTCATTGTCCGCCATTTCAAGTGGCTGAAATTAAAATGCATGTTTTTTATAGTATGAATGAATAACATTTTTAAGGATTTATATTCAATCGAATTGTTTGAAATGTTACTAGGTTTCTAATGACGTGTACAATTAATTTTTTTGCTCGACAGGCAAACGGGAAGTAAATAAGAAAGCCTCAGATCACATGTTTGTCAACCTCGGCTTCACCTCGGCCAACAATTACATGTGATCTGAGACATTTCTTACTTTACTTCCCTAGGTGTGTAATATACTATTTTACTCGAGTCCTTAGGTCTCTTGAGCTAACCTAAGAAGCTACCGAGTTTTACTTTGAAAAGGATAGTTTTATACTCTTTAATCTTAAAATTTTTTTGAATTCTCAATCTTAATTGAAAAAATGCATCGTAAGTTTATGTACTTCTAATACTTGATTCAAACTCTTCATTTATTGCTCGAAGATTGTTTATTGATTAATTCAAGATCTCACTTCAATGAAGACACAATATTTATTTGACTGGATTAAACTCTCCAATTTGAAGTTAAGAATTAATCGATACGAACAACCACTTTTTGAAAGATGCAAATCTACTTACTTAAGAAGAATATTCCAGTTTCAAAGTAATTTTTTTTCTCGTCTTCAATTATTTTTACTAATATACAGCCTATCTAAAATCACCAAGAAATTGAGAAATTTCATTCGCTCTCGAATTTTTACGAGGAGTGTATCTGAAATTTGGCGCCTAGCCTGGGGCTCGAAGAGTAATCACAACCTTTTGTAATTAATCTGAGGTACGTAAATTTCATCAATTAGATGAGAATGGCTGACAAACGACCGTTTCAGGAGATAACATAGACCGCATAAACGAATCCAACATTCTAATTTCGTAAACAATCAAACATTCAGAGCGCAACCGTATAAAAAAAATATATTTATCAAACATATGTGTGTGTGTGTGTGTGTGTGTGTGTGTGTGTGTGTGTGTGTGTGTGTGTGTGTGTGTGTGTGTGTGTGTGTGTGTGTGTGTGTGTGTGTGTGTGTGTGTCTTAACCGATTTGATCGCAGTTGGTGTCATTCAAAAGGTCTTCGCCAAACTTAGATTTCCTGTGAGTTAGAACCGATTCGGACCAGTAGATTTCGAGGAATTGCAAAAAAAGTGAAAAAAAAGTTCATTTTTTTTAAATATCTCCGAATTGGCTGAACCGATCGACCTCATCTGCATCGATCGCCACCTAGAGCGCCAGAATCAGTTAATGCGTTCGTGAGATATCGTTGTCGAAAAAAATCTAAAAAAGTGTTTTAGTGTAATAACTCTGAAATATTCAATCCAATCAATTTTTCTGTTGTGAATTTTCATAAAGCTTAAGAAACTACATCGATTGCTACCAACCACGTGAAAATCGGTTGATCCATTCAAAAGTTGTAGCTGTTTGAAAATTAATAAAATTGTGTTTTATCGAACTTTGATAGGACTTTTAAGCTCGAAGAGCTCAAAAACGTACTAAGGGCAATTTTGAGAATAGAATTAGTGAGAAGTTGCAGGGATGACTTTTAGGGTCAACCGTTTTTCTAATTTTTTTATTGTTAGTAACAGGCTTAAACCTTTCGTTGAGACATTGAGAAAAATTTTTCTTTAAATTCAAAAAAAATTTTATTAGAGTCACTGGAAAACGCCAGTTCATATTTTCAGTTGCTCCAGCCTCTACAAAGTTTAGAAGCAGCTCTCAAAAAAGCTGCTTTTTGAACGCAAATGGAGTATTTCATACCAAATCGGCCACTTTTTTAGGTTGACCTCTCCAATTTTTTTGAAAATTTTTCATCTTTTGAATTCCGTTATAAACACCTTCATGAATTTTTTCAAATTTTTTTGATCATCCATTTTTGAGATACTGATTTTTTCCCGAATTAAATTGTTTTTGAAACAGCTATAACTTCGCGAAAAATACAGCTATCAGAGTTTTTGTTTTTAAATTCTCATTCTAGAAAAAAATACCTATTTAATCTTCATTGATTTATACCTATTTCTTTTTAAGTTTAATTTTTTCTTTCTGAAGCTGCATGTATTTACTCTTACATTCTCATATGTGTGTTCGGATAATTATCCTTCATACAATTTGTATGTTGGTAGCATTGGCTTTTATGACGGTATTTTTTTATCTTGGTGAATTGATGTTGAATTTATTGCTGATCTTTATAAGCATACCGTACAAACGAGAGCATTAATGCCTGGATTAAAAATGTACTAACTCTCATGCATTCTTAGCCCATTCAATCCAGACATTGATGCTCACGTCTGTACTATTTAAATTTAATTACTAAACTCTTAATTAATTAACTAACAACTCTTTCGAATAACTGCATGATCAAACTTTATTTCAACTAAGTATTACTATTAATTCAAGTATGAACTTAAATTAAAGTTACTTTTAACTTATCAAACTCGTATACGAATTACTTTCATATAATGGAAAAAACTTAGCATTTTGATCGTTGTTGTAACCCGTTTCATTTATAAGGGCATAAAATTAAAAAAGGTCTGCGGTTAGCCTCTGAGAACATTCAAACTCATTTCGGGTTAAGCCGTCATGATTATATTCCATGTCGGAAAAAAATTTTAGATCAGATAAAAGAATCACCGGTAAACAATCCTTGTCATAATGACACTGAGAACCGAAGTAATTCTAGTGATATTAGTGATAATAGTGACAGTGACAATAATAGTTGCAATGATATATCTAACAATAAAGACCACGATATTAGTGATGATCCAGATACCATTATTGCCGATAATGGTGATTAGTATAAACTTGAAAATTCTTTGAGTAAGGACCTAATTCTTATTTTTTTTTCTTTTAGTTTAATTTCTCTTCTTATTGATTAATTAATTTTGTTTTTATTTTATTTAAAAAGCTTATCATTTCATAGTGAGCTAACACCGTTAGAAACAACTACTTCGGCTTCAGAAGTTAGCGCAGAAACTCGGCTACTTGTTATTAATCAATCAAGCATTGAAGTCATTCAATGAGTCTCCAATAGCTCCTCGAAAATTGAGTGATGAACGATTCTATATGACAAAGTTATTAAAATTTATCAAACTCTTAAAAGCATGTTAGGGCTTGAGGTTAATGCGTCGACTAATTTAATAGATTCTGTCAAAGACTTTTCAAACCTGTTAAAACAATTGAAAAAAAAATTTGACCATGACGACACAAGATCTGGAAAGATACAAATTTTAACATTCCAACCATCATTGTAAAATTTTCAACCTTAGAAGATTATAATAATGCTTCTCAAGCATTAAAAGATCAATTTAACAGAACAGTAACTTTGAAAGGAACTCAAAAACTTCAGTGTGTAATTCCTAATAATGACGGAAGCGTTACTGTAAAACCATACTCGAATTCAAAATTCATAAATTGTTTAAGAGCCAAATTTAGAATTCATAAAAAAATAAATAATTTTGGTTACTTTAAATTTAAAATACGAATCAAGTTGACTTATTATCCCTCCGTAGATTGTAAAAACGATTTATAAATTCTTCTTGATAATTCTTTAAATTAATCAAATAAACAACAAAAAAATTAAAAAAAAATAGTAAACTCCGAAAAGCAAAACGTTTGAAAAACAAATTTTAGGTGTAAAAAGAACTACTGTAAAAGTATTTATCGGTAAAATTCAATCGTAAAATATAGTTTCAAGAAAAAAAAATTTTTAAATTAAGAAAAAAAATAGAACGACAAGTTTATCCACGATTGGATTGGTCTAAAACTTTCCATATTTTTCTAAGGGTAACATCGCTAAATTCCGTAGCTGCACGTACGACATCATGGCTGCTGCACATGCGCACAATCGTACGCGGAAGAGAAGCCGGCCGGCACGAGGCAACGCGGGTGCGGGAACAATAGAATCTCTGGAAACTTAGTAACGACGCCATCGCGGCAGTCTATTGCATCGTAATTTATTTAACAATAACGGCATCGCGGCCATAGTCTTAAATTCCTGGATTTTACGCGCAGTTAATTAACGTAGCTTATTTTAACAATTTATTGCTGATATTTTTTCATATTCATTATATATACAACTAGTCCCTGTACTAGTATTTATGACACATTCAACTAGTCCCTGTACTAGTATCATTACACGTTTAACTGGTCCCTGTACTAGTTTCATTATACATTTTGGCTAGTTCCTATACTACCATATATACGCAACCAATTAGTTCTCATTGTAGAATTAATTACCTAGCTAATTCCTAAATTAGCAAATCACAATCCACTATTTCCTATACTAGTGATTCTCTTAACTGGTTTCCACACCAGCGGATTATTCAGATGGCTGAGTTCACCCCGATTGTATTCTCTCCTTGACACACAATTTATCATTACACACACACAATTCACACACACATACACACTAACTAACTTTTTCTTCTCTTGGGGCAATAAATTCATCAAATACTTTATCCCCAAACATTGAGTGTAGTTATTTTAATATAATTTACCTAACCTATTGATATCAATAAACTTAAAAAATAAGAATTACGGGAATTGCTCACGTTGAGTACTTTCCGACAAAACAGGGCATACATTTCGAAAAAAAATTTCTTTTGCTTAAAACAAAGAAAAATAGAAATAAATCAATGAAGATCACACAGATATTATTTTCTTCAAAGAGCATTAAGAAACAAAAACAAACAAATATCGGGACCTCGATAGCTGGATTTTTTGCGAAATTACAGCTGTTTCGAAAGAAAAATTTCAATTTGGGAAAAAATCAATACCTCAAAAACGGGTGGTCAAAGAAATTTGAAAAAGTTCATAAAGGTGTTTTTTGACAGTATTAAGAGCATAAAAAATTTTCAAAAAAGTTGGAGAGGTTGACCTAAAAAAGTGACTGATTTGGTATGAAATGCCCCAAATATAATATGTTCGTTTTATATTAGCTAACCTATTTAATATTGATTTTATTGTGGCAGCGAAAACTCTCAAACTACCAGTTTGAACCGACTTTATTTACTTACACACGGAAAAAAGTGAACTCTAGTAAATAATAGCTGATTTATAATAAATAAGGATCAACTGGAAAAAATTACCATTTTAAACAGTAAAATCATAATTTTAACAATCATTTTACCACATTTATCGTTTGAATGGTACAATTTATTATTTTCATAGAAGAAAATACTATTTGCAACAACAATGTTCGCTATGTAAGAGTCGAAAATGTAAAAAAATTGAAATTAAAAATTTTGACTTTAATATTCATCAGCTTGTACCTAAAAATAATCACATGATTTGTAAAAAATATAAACTACAGTTACTAAATTTCTATACAAGCAACGTCAATATTTACACAGTAAAATAGTTCATTTTAAACGCAACGATTTGCTTGGAATGGTAAAATATATATTTTGAGAGTAGAATTTTTATTGATTTAAATGTAAAATTCTACGAGTGTGAGACCTTTTTCTTCTCCTGTTAGTATAGACTATATGTTGAATCGGCAATTCTTACTGTTTGGAACTGTAATTTTTTAAGATGAAAGAGTCGTTATATACTATAGTGACAGCGACTAATCACATTTTCGATATTTAATTATAAATTGTGGCTTTTACACTTTCTACATTAAGTTTTGTAATATTTACGTTAAATAAGGACTTTATAATAAAGGAAATTATAATTAAGGAAATTATATTAAATGCACTCAATGAGCTCAAAAGTTTGAGAGATGTTTAACAAGACACTATTCTTTAAATTTTCAAACGGCAGTTACTTATGGATGATGCAACGAGGCCAGTTGGTTCACAATGGGTAAATGCTAATTTACCACCTGATGCTGATATCGTTGGCAGATGAGATTTAAAAGTCCAAATCGAAATTAAGTGATAATCGCTAACTGTACCTTAATAGTACAAAATTCGTTTGATAGTGGCGCTAGAACGTCTCCCCTCTTCTCTATGCTAATTTATGTACGCGGAAGACGCATGCATTCAATCTTTGTTTAACCTTCATAATCTACTTATCTTTAATTTGTATTTTTTGTTCAATATAATTAAATATATTTCACAGTGTTACGAAGTAATGTTCGGTAAAATAATTAACTTACTTACTTTATTTACATAACTTACATATTTTATTAAAATAAATCAAAATCAGACACACACACACACACACACACACACGTACACACACACACACCTTGTGTCGAGTTGGCTGAGTCCCGCATCGGGCGCCTCCCTAGGTGGTGGATAAAGAAATGCCCGGCAGATATGTTGAGTACCGAAGAAATAAAATGCTCAGGATGGACCAAAACTTATCAAACAAAGATATGGAAATGTTACATCACTTTCAAACATCGTTTACCGGACAGGGAAAGGATATCTCAGTGCCGGCGAGGAAAGGCGTGCAAACAACCTTGAAGTTGTCATCAAGAAACCGTTTGGACTGCGGGATAGACCCCATGGCTCCGCTGCATAGTAATGCTATAGGGAGTAAAAAAACGGCCCTGATGGAAGTGATGGATGAAGTGATTCGACAGTCGAGCAAAGTTCTTCCAAAGAGTGGAGAACCTATCGCTCCCGTCACTGTTCATGCGTACCAAGGAAGGATTAGCTCTCTACCGACCGCCACTGGCCAGCAATCGCCAATGAAGCAGCTCGGTAGCAAGATCGAAGAGTTAGCTGATTCCATCAAGGACAAAAAGAATCTCCATCGTGAAATCAGAAAATTGACTGGGTCTATCGCCACGGCACATGGGCTGGCCGACAAATCACCAAGCATGTCGGCGTCAACGATCCAAATATCTCTCTGGATGACCACAAAACCACAGCCACTTTGGGTCACTCCTGACAAACCACCACAGCAAGGAAAGGACAACAACAAAAAGAGGCAGCTGTTTACGCCCACCCTTTTTCAGATATCGAGAAGCCAGCAGAAAAAAAGACAGCCTGGGATGATTCCGGAATCACAGTGACTCGGCAAAAGAAGAAAAAGGAAAGAGAACAGGAGCCAGTGGCTGAATCCACTAAAGCCCAGAACCAGCTAAGTGAGGATGGCTCTAAAAACTCTAGGAGGAAGAAGACAAGAACTAAGGCTGTCCTGGTCTAACTATTAGAAGGCCAAATATATGCCAATTTCCTTGAGGAAATCAAGGCCAAGGTAAACCTTGTCGAGACGGACATAGACATCAAATCTATAAAACGGGCAGCCTTCTGCGAGATAGACGAGGCCAGTGCGATCAAGGCCCTAGACAAGGCCCGCATAAAGATCGGATGAGTTAACTGCCGCATCCGCCCAGTTGTGAATATAAGCCATTGCTTTGAATGCCTTGGTTTCGGACACCAAATGCGTAAATGTACGAAACCTAACAGAAGCAAATGCTGCTGCAAATGTGGCGGAGAAAACCACAAATCTGCAGACTGTGCGGAGAAGCGAGAATCTTTCCTTTGCACTCCCAACAAAGATGCTCAGAATGGTTTATGCCATATTTCTGGCACCAAGGTTTGCAAGCCGTTCCGCACAGAACTTGCCGAAGCTACGAGAGGGCAGAAATGACACGCATACTACAAGGCAACCTAAATATGTGCTCTTTGGCGCAAAACCTGCTGTGCCAGCGCGTCTTTGAAGATAAAATCGACGTCTGTTTTATCTGCGAATAACATCTGAACATCGAAGGTGAAATATGGTTCACTGATAAGTCCGGCACGGCAGCGATCTGGATAGTAAACTCGAAGAAGATTACTGTCAACAACAACGGAAGCGGAGCAGGCTTCATCTGGATTGAGACTCCCACGACCTACTTGATGAGCGTCTACCTCTCACCCAACTAAGGGATTAGTGTGTTTCGCCAGAAGTTGGCAAACATAGAGGACACCATTGGCAAGCTCGACGGTGAAGTCATCGTAGCTGTCGATTTTAACGCCAAATCTGCTGAATGGGGTGCTGACTTTTGTGACACCAGAGGAAACGAAGTAGCAGACTTCGCAGCAAGACTTGACCTCACAGTGCAGAACAATGGAACTACCATAGCCTTTAGAAGACTGGGGTACAAGGAATCTATCCTAGACATCTTGCTAGCAACTTCTAGGATAGCCAAAATGATTGAAGATTGGACTGTATCCGAAGAAAACCCGCGCTATATCGTATATATATGTATGGATTACGGCAGCTTTGACGACATTTTTTTTTTCTTATTTTATCTACAGATTCGGTAGAATCTGGCGCCAAGTTCCGTTCAAATCCGTTGTAAACGGAGCGCCAGGCTACCGACTGTGTTTACCGTAAGCAGAATAATATTTTCAGATTGCGAAATTTTATTAATTCTACAGACCTTTTTTGCTTTCAATGATACTTTATTATAATACGTTATATGTTATATTATCAATATTAATTAATAATGGTCTTTGAAAATAATAAATTCTATTTAAAATTAATTAAATTCACTAGCACAAACTATAGCGACCCAGATTTTTAGATCCTGACTTTTTTCTTATGCAGAAAGTGACATGCCACAGACTAAATAATTCGAGAATGCATGGTAATCCTTATTAAATCTTATTCAAAGAGCTTTAAGATAAAATTTACAGAAGTTCGATAAGTTATCCCATTCAAAAGTTATACGAGTAAGAAAGTGAAAAAATATGAATTTTTATGATTTTGAAAATTTAAAAATCCTGGCATTTCTAAATTACTTGACCGATTAAGCTCATCTATGAACTTGACTTCGGTATCTATCTGTAGAATAATTATGTTGAGTTTGGTAAAGATCCGATGGAAATTGGCGACGCTATCGTCGTGACAAGCCGCGTTATATATATATATATATGCATAAACTTTTGAACCATATGCATTTTCCGACTCAGCTCGACGAGTATAGTCGAAATATAGCAAAATTTAATCAAAATTTAATAATCACGGTGAAAGTTATGAACGCTAACTAACTTAGATTCTGCAGTTACAAGAGAAAAAACAACGAAAGAAAGCAATTATAAGATTAAGTGCATACCTGGTGATCGGTGATATCACCTCAGCGAGGTGTGACAATGATTGAACATGATTAATACATTGTTACTAGGAATTCAAAATGCGCGCTTACGCATTTTTACGTATCCAAGCAACCGATATGATTTTATATAATTTTCGGAAGTTAAAAAACATTTTGTTGTAAATTTAAAAATTAAAGAAATAATTTTGGAACGTACTTGGTGTGCATCATTCAAATGTATGTCAAATTTTTCTTTCAGTCTTAGTAGATCGATTTTACGAATTTCATAAAAAGTATAATATTTTGCATCCACGCACACTAAATACGTTCCAAAATTATTTCTTTAATTTTTAAATTTACAACGAAATGTTTTTTAACTTCCGAAAATTATATAAAATCATATCGGTTGCTTGGATACGTAAAAATGCGTAAGCGCGCATTTTGAATTCCTAGTAACAATGTATTAATCATGTTCAATCATTGTCACACCTCGCTGAGGTGATATCACCGATCACCAGGTATGCACTTAATCTTATAATTGCTTTCTTTCGTTGTTTTTTCTCTTGTAACTGCAGAATCTAAGTTAGTTAGCGTTCATAACTTTCACCGTGATTATTAAATTTTGATTAAATTTTGCTATATTTCGACTATACTCGTCGAGCTGAGTCGGAAAATGCATATGGTTCAAAAGTTTATGCATATATATATATATATAACGCGGCTTGTCACGACGATAGCGTCGCCAATTTCCATCGGATCTTTACCAAACTCAACATAATTATTCTACAGATAGATACCGAAGTCAAGTTCATAGATGAGCTTAATCGGTCAAGTAATTTAGAAATGCCAGGATTTTAAAATTTTCAAAATCATAAAAATTCATATTTTTTCACTTTCTTACTCGTATAACTTTTGAATGGGATAACTTATCGAACTTCTGTAAATTTTATCTTAAAGCTCTTTGAATAAGATTTAATTTGAGTATCTTATTATGTGTATAGTCTCAAATCATGGCCTATCCCGCTATGCTAAATATGTAATTTGCTCTTGCACTCGTTTTACCAAACTAATCGAAGCTTGTACCAGTATATGATCACTCTATGTATTTGTATATCTATATTTATATATAAATATATAAATACATAGAGTGATAATGTAGTGTACTGATATATGAGCATCTATTGGGGCTTTGACCTTTCGTATTTTTCTGCCCTCGAGGCGGATTGTAATATCATGACTGTTTAAATTTCGATTGTAATGATTACAATATGAACAATACTTAAAATATAATTGTAATTTTTTTTGATTAATAAGAAATTATTATTATCATTAAAATGAAATCTACTTCCATTTTGGCTGCCGAATGGTCTTTTTTCACATTGCAACAGTTCTTTTCCAAGACATCATTTGTAAGATTATACTTTCTATCCGGTATTAACAGTGGTTCCATCACTGCCAATCATATTAATATTTACAATTGATTCTGGATGTTGTTTTAATAAAAGCTCATAAATCTTGTCAGCAATGTCATTAGATTGTCCCGAAATCGGAGTGACATGTCCAACATAATTTGATTCTGATTCACTGATGAGAGATACATGTTCTTCTTTCACCGTTTGCCGAAAATATTTGGAACCTTTCTTTACTTGAATAAGAGTATTATCTTTTGTTCCGTCAAAATAAATATAGACAAATTTGGGAATTAGGGAAATAAAGGATAAAGGGAAAGGGAGGACCTTTACTCGGTAGGAATTTTCGGTAACTGAAAAAAGTAATTCGGACAGCCCAGACCGGGACTCGAACCCGGATCGTTTGGTTACGCGCCAAAGGCTCTACCAGTTAAGCTATCCGAGACACTGTCCGAAATACCTTGAAAGTCAGATTCTTCTTCTGTAATTTTCTTTAAAACTTTTTGAATTTTTCTTTTCTCTCGTACGATCTTATTTTCACCAGTAATTAATTTTGTTTCATTTTTAGTAATCAATCCAAAATCTATTAGAGTTGACGTTACCCCTTATTAAAAAGAAAGATTCAAAACGATTCAACCCATACAAAATGTACATCTATATATTTGTCAAGTTGAATCGTTTTTAATCGCTTTAAATCATTTCGAATCGTTTCAAATCTTTTTTTCTAATCAGGGACAAGAGCTGCAGTAGCACGACTGCTGATGTTGTATCTTTGAGATGTAAGACCGGTTCCTTTAAGTTCAATCCTGTTCTGATTATGGTTACTATTAGTGCTGTACAATTCAGCCGTTTAAACCGGCCATAAAGTTGAACCAGGTTAATTTGTTCAGAAGCCAGCTAATTCATTCAAATTAACCGGTTAAATTAATTAAACGGTTAACTGATTGACCGGTTAAATGGTTAATCGGTTGAAAAAAAATTCAAATTTTCTCGCTAATATATTGAAAATTGTTACTCTGATAGAATATCTGCAAAAGATTTGTTAATAGTAAATAAATCATTCATTATATACCATTTT
Source organism: Cotesia vestalis (assembly GCA_000956155.1). Taxonomy (NCBI): domain Eukaryota; kingdom Metazoa; phylum Arthropoda; class Insecta; order Hymenoptera; family Braconidae; genus Cotesia; species Cotesia vestalis. The sequence goes on from JZSA01006355.1 coordinate 12,282, forward strand.
TCAACATAACGAACAAATATTTGTTACCATTTTGAATGATTTGTTATTATTTAATCAGTCTGATGGATCAATTTGTTTTGAATTTCGCGCGGTTTTATTTAGTTCGAAAATTTGCTGCAGACGACAGCAGGTGCAGCTGTCGCATTTTGATTCACTTACGATTCAAATTGTTGGAGACAGTTAATCGTGATTCTTGTGAATCTAAATAAATAAAACTATTAATAATGTCATCTATTTGGAGACATTTTACTTCAATTAACAGTAACGAAGCCGAATGTAAATACTGTCCAATTCATTACAATACAAAAAAAAACTACATCTGCTTTAAGGTATCACTTAAAACATAAGCATAGTGATAAATTAGAGTCAAGCTGAAGATCTTGACTCAAGTGCTTCAAATTCAAGGTATGAATATTGTTATTTTTATTATTGTTTTAGTTACATTTTTTTTTAATCTTGGAGTGATTAAGTATTTTTAGATTTTTAATTAAGTGACAAAACCCTGATTACAAAATCTAATTTGAAATGATGTAAAAGCATCTGATTTGAGTACTATATAGATATACATTTAACATGGAGGTAATCATTTTAAATCATCTTTCTGAATTAGGGAAATATACAATTAATTATATTTTTGTTCATTTATAGTGACGGCAATTCAAACTCCGATTCTCTCATTCCGACGAAACGAGCACGAGTGCCAAAAAAAACTTATAATACTCGGAAAGTATGTATTTATTAAATAAATATGCACTGATAAAAAATTTAGTTTGACTCAAGAGCAAGAATCTTGAATCAAAAACACCATTTTGAAGAAAATGAAATTCTTGAGTCAAGAAGAAAAATTATTAAATCAAGGAAATTTTCTTGAACCAAGAATTGAACCAAGAATTATATCTTGACTCAACAATTTTTCCTCTTGACTCAAGAAATTCTTTTTTTTCAAAATGGTGTTCTTGGTTCAAGATTCTTGCTCTTGACTTGTTAAATTTTTTTCAGTGTATATAAATCACATTTAATAATATAAATAAATTTCTTGCAGAATCCTAAATTTGAACTCATCATCGCTTCATGTGTCAAAATGATTGCAGTAGACATGTTACCTTTGTCTTTTGTGGAGGGTCAAGGTTTTTTACAGTTTATGAAAACTTTTTGCCCAGAGTATACAACACTAAGTAGAACAGTGATTTTGAATCGTTTAAATCATATGTATGATTTTGTTAAGAAAGAAATCGTCTCTGTCCTCAAAAATTTCCCGTTCGTGTCAATAACAACTGACGCTTGGTCATCATTGTCAACGAAGTCATACATGACAATAACTGTTCATGCAATTGATGAGTTGTATAACTTGCGTTCTTTAACTCTGGATACTGTAGAAATGCCTGAAAGCCATACAGCGATTAATATACATAATCGTCTGTCTCAGTCATTAAAAGCATGGGTCATTTTCGATAAGGTAGTTGGAGTTGTCCATGACAATGCTGCTAACATGGTTGCAGCAATGCGACTTGATTCGTCAAAGTATCCTCAGTTGGCAGAAAGTGTTCGATACTTTTCTCACACCTTACAATATGCTATCGCTATTGCTTTAAAAGAGCAAAATATAGCTGACTATATACATAAAGTCAGTGCCATTTTAGGACACTTTAAGCATTCAAATATTGCCACTGATGCTCTGACAACTGCTCAAAAAGAACTGCAATTACTAACTCATCGATTGATTACATACTGCGTGACTCGGTAGAATTCTGCGTATGATATGATAGAACGAGTAATATAACGTCTCGCTATTGAAATGGTCCTAAATAAGAGATCTGTAACGTCTTTGGAAGCACAGAGGAAGTTTTCTCTACGACCACGTGACTGGAAATATTTAGAACATATTGTTCGCATTTTAAAACCGTTCAATGTTGCTACCAAATTGATGAATAGCGAGACTAATTCTACGATTGCGATGGTGCGACCAATCATTCGTTCAATTATATCAAATTTCCTTCAAGTCGATGATCAAGACTCGGAATCTATTCTGCTACTCAAGGAAACATTTGAAGAGCAACTTCAAAATCGATTCTTAAATGAACAGTCTCAAGAATTGTTTGGAATCGCGTGTTTCTTGGACCCAAGGTAACCTTTACACAGAAATATAAATTGGAATTATTAGCTCCGTATCAAATTCATATGTATACACTGTAAAAAATCTTAGGACTCGGTATAGTATGAATGACTCGACGTTAAAATTTTGGTGTAAAAGTGACACAAAATACACCAAAAAGTTGGCAAATACATAAGACAGCAGAAATTTGAATCTTTATTTTCAAAATTTTGGGTCAATGGTCAAGAATACGATTATGTTAGTGGAGACATTTTTTGTACAAAATTTAATCTTCCATCAAAAAGATTTGATATCATTTTTTTATATTTCTTATATTTCAATAGTAATAAGAATTTTTTGAGGCTTGAAAATTTTACACTGTTATTTTACACCGTGCAGTGGTCTCAGAGTCTATTTTTACTCCAAAATTTTTTCCAGTGTACACAGTAAAAAATTTTTCGTCATTTTGTTGAATAAATATTGTGAAGTAATTTTTTGCGAAAAAAATTTAAGAATTTTCTGTGTAATTTTAACACAATTGTATAAAAACTACACAGACAGATGTTAAATTTTTTACACATAAATTTAAAATATAAATTTAGAGTTAGATTAAAAAAAAAATTAGTCGATTTTTTTTTAATCAGCTTCGTTTACGTAAGCAGCAATATTTTCTTCAATTTTAATTTATACTTAAATTTTCTATTTAAGATACAAAGATTTAAAAGAATAGTCAGTTGAATATCGCTCCGTAATAAAAAAAAAGAGTCCTAGACTTAACGCAGCAGGATGGGGCAGTTACGGGTCAATCTTGCTCTAATGCCAATCAAAGAGAAAGGGATTTGGACTTTCTTTTCAACCCCACTTCACTGTCTCAAAGTTTCGAAAGGAGTATCAGTTTTGAAGATCACATCAATGACAAATTTAAGATTGAAATTGCCAAGTACGAAGCTGAAGCTGTCATCCCAAAAGCTGATAATCCTCTTGTTTGATGGGGTTTAAAAAAAACACAAATTTCCTTTCTTGGCAAAATTAGCAAGAAAATACTTGTGCGTTGTTGTTTTCAACACCAGGAAACGTCATTTCCTCGAAAAGAAGCTGCTTATCTTCGCAATCAGCGAACTTACTGATATTTCTGTATCAAAATCGCGATATTTCTTGTAAATATAATTGAAATATTTTATCATTTTGTAATTTTAATTGTATGATTTGTTAATAAACATCATCAAAGGATCTGTTAATATTTATCATTAAATAATTTGCTAATATTTAATAAATGAACACCAGATTTATTAAATAATAACAAATCATTTTAAATAGTAACAAATATTTGTTTAGTATGTTTAAAAATGGTATATAATAAATGATTTTATTTAATGTTAAAAATCTTTTGCAAATAAATCCTTCGATAAGCTTAACAATTTTCAATATATGAGCGAGAAAATTTGAATTTTTTTTTTATCCGATTAACCATTTAACCGGTTAATCAGTTAACCGTTTAATTAATTTAACCGGTTTATCAGTTAACCATTTAATTAATTTAACCGGTTAACTAGTTAATTAATGTAACCGGTTAATTTGAATTAATCAGCTGGCTGCTGAACTAATTAACCTGGTTAAACTTTATGGCCGGTTTGAACGGCCAAATTGTACAGCACTAGTTACTACTAATATTTATATTTTTATTTAGCCTATTACTCGGTTCATATATAGAGCTTACAGCTGAAGAAGTTGATTTTTGTGAAAAGTTATTTTCACTCATCGATGTAAAAGATGATAACGTATATCCACTCAAAATCGAAATGCTGAGAGTTAAGCATTCAATGTCTCCATTAATAGTGCGTGGTGATTTTAGGAAAATTCTTTGTAATCGTGTTGTCCTTCGATCTAATTAGAATTCTTGCTGAGTAATAGGAACTTTTTTATTTTCAGAACAATTACACTTTTCTGAGTCAGTACATTTGCAGAAACTTATATCAAACAGTTTCCTAGAGACTACTTTAAAATCATTCAATTTTTTTTTTGACCAGTTAATGACGAAACACTTTTGTCACTAAATAATTTTTTACCATTAAGTATTATTGAAGTTGAACTGTAATCAATTGAATGATTCGTTGATTGGAAACAACTGTAATTGAAACGGCAGAGAACAATATTTCTACATCTAAGGCTACAGTTTTAGCAATATCAGAAAATGATGGTTCGAATAAACAGTTAGATTTCCCTTCTTCTCTTACATGATTGTAGTACATTAAGACGTCTTGAATACTAGGTAATTGATCCTCAGGTAGTTTTATTGAGTTCCCAAATATAGGGCAAGCAGAAATTTTACTAGATGACATTTTATTTCTATAGATGAAATGATAAAAACTCGTAATTAATATAGAAATAAATAAAACAATGTGAGAACGCTGTAAAAAATACTTACAATATGATAAGAAAGAAATTAGAACACAATTGTTGTTATTTTTTAACGCTGTATTTGAACTTTGATTGTGTGATAAATCCAAAAATCAATATCAATCAAAAATCAATATCAATCAAAACATGAAGAGGTTTTTTAAGGTTAGACATTAGGTTAAGGATAAACGTTGTGTCAAAAATTAACAAATATGCTGAAAACAGATACGCCATCTTTTGAACGATTGCTAAATTGAAATGGGATCGGTAAGTCAAAACTCGGTCGGTAAGTGAAAACTGCCGCGTTAAAGTCGAAACTAGATTGCTGAGATTAAAATTATAGATGTGTGTACCATGAAATTTAACACTAGCACCAATACTAAAATTTTCAAACTGAATTTCGATGCCATATATAATTTTACATGCAAACTTTGCCCATTAAAGCTTAAACTGAGAATCTTTATGACAAAAAGTTTACTGTTCTATAAAAAAACTATTTCAAAAATCACCTTTTACTTTAAAAGCCACCAAATACTGAGAAATGTGACTATCTAGATATAAAACTGCCAGTTTCTGAATAATTATAAATCCCAAATTTTTACCAGAAGGCCAATTTTGTAAGAAATTTTATTTTTCATGAAATTTATATAATAAAATTCATATTTTGCCCTGAAAAAGTGATAATATTTTGAAAAATTATATTTTGTAGAACAAAATTGCAATTGTCTCAGTAACTATGAACTGTACGTAATTTTATTATAGGACCTTTTTTGTAGAGAATTAAATTTCCGGTCAAAATAAGTTAACACCCTAGTGAACACCACACCTGTTGCAAACATTTCCAGCACTCAGCCAAAGGGGATTCAAGAGCCAAATTCCGGAGGATCTATCTCCTAAACTTTAATTCTGATCAACTTGAAAATCTAGGATAATATTCGATACATGTTGAAGAATTGAATAATATATAAAAAAAAAAAAAACGATTTCTTGGAGCTCCTAAGCTCATGTAACCACTTGAGTTTCATTAATTTCACAAAAGTTTAGTACTGATTTCAAGAAATTTGAAATAATTTTGTGAAATTACAATCAAGCCCAAAAAAAATTATCATGAATAGCAATAAAAATCTTGATTTTTTTTACCCCAGAATAATTTTTAACTAAAGTTTATCACTAAAATTACATTTTATAGTTTCATGAGATAACTTTCATTCTGGTCCAATAATCGCGTACTTATATGTTGATTTTCGGCGGGAGATTCTAATGCAAATATCTTCTAAATGGTTAGTGTAATCTATTAACCACAAGAGACCTTTTTTGTAGAGAGCTCAATTCCCCATAGAAATAATTGAAACTCATTTGACAATAGTTACTTTTTAGTATCAATTACAAAATTCAAAACAAAAATTTATTTTCTTTAGAATACTTCAATCTTTGACCTTGAATATCTTTGAAATGTTTAGATTAATAAAAAAAATATTAGAGATCATTTTTGTAGAGCGTTTAATTTTTTATGAACATTGACGATGCAACTGGTTTAGCAATCTATTAGTGATAAGATATGATCATTTTTACCTGAAACTAAATTGAAAATAGAAAACTATGATGAGAAAAATCTTCCCTTTGATCCTTGTTTGAAATTATTGGATGAAAAGAATTAAAAATGATGAAATTCATATTCTTTTCAATAATTTCAATTCTTTTGTTTGTATATATAGATATACAGTTTGCATGGAGTGACCGCTTCTAAATTCTTTTCAATCAGTATTTTTAACCGGCTATATTAAGAGCTCATACATAGTAAGTGTTTTCTAAACACCTAGCAACTAGTTTGTGTTTTAATTCTTATTAGTCCATCTAGTTATTAATAATTGATTTAATTTCTCTAATCATTTATAATATTTTCTTAAGTCTGCGTATAGAGACCGAACACTAACTGTAGCGGCAGCACATCTGTCGGAAGTGGTGCACCCTGTTGTTTAATGAAAGCAAAAAATGGGCAAAAAGTATTACAATAGTTTTTGTGTTTTTTTACTTAATAATGGAAAAATTAATAAAATATGGTTTGGGACTAGTATTAGTCGGTCGTATTCGAAGCAAAGACAATTCAGAAGGAAAAAAAAAATTTACGACCGTGTATATTAAATGTGATGGAAGAAATTTAGCATTATTAAGTCAAATAGCCGTGTAAACATAGCCTCCACAGTTTAATTCCACCTGCAAACACGTCATATGCTTATCATTTTCCTATGAAGTACCACTAGTACCTAGCAAAAAATAATAAAATATCACAAGTTGATCGATTTGACGTTTTCGGCTTGATTTAGTTATATATGTCGTAATATACCAACAACTTAGTAGTTGGAAAAATTTTGAAAAATATATAAATTTATTTAAATCACAATAAATCAACATTAAAGCACATGTTAGGGTTTAATATTTTTGCCAACAAGTATACAATTTCCATCATCAGTTAGCGTGACAGTCTAGATACCCGGTCCCTATTCACTTTTTTCTCTCTTTCTCCTAATACGGAAAAACTCTGGTACTTTATTTTTACAATTTTTTCTTTTACTTAGAAATTAAGACTAATAAGTGTAAAGAAATAAATATTACCATCCAGTATCGACATAAAAATACATAACAATCCTCGGTAAAAAAATGTCCAAGTTCTTCTTCTGGTAAACGAACAAATTTCCGTTTTTCTAAGACGAAGGCTTCCATAACCTCTAAATCATCACTCCATTCATTCATTAGCTGCTGAGCTTCAGTTGAAGACATTTGTGGTTGGCGAGGCATAAATAAAGCAGTAAGATCAGCCTATTGTAGAAAATGCAAGATCAGTATAATGAAGTGAACACCTTTCATGAATATTATAACGAAATATCATTCAGCAAGCATTTAAAATTTTTACATTTGTTACAGCAAAGCTTTCTCTTAGGTTGCACGCTTTCTAAAGTTCACAGGATAGTTTCAATAAAGTTACACGATATTCCCTTACTGTAACTTTTAAATTAAAAATTAAAGTCCTGAATTATGTGTCGTATTCTGAATGTTTAGAAAAAATAATATTTCTTATTGGATACCCAAAACATGTAGAAGAGGATAAATGCGTATAATGTAGATCAAGTTAAAAAACAACTAGTGCGATCTTGAATAGAAAGCGCAACTTGAGAGTCAACTATATCTCTTTTTAAAAAATTGAAAAAAAAAAAAAAAA
>JZSA01006356.1:0-11735 GCA_000956155.1 Cotesia vestalis
TAACTTATAACCAGGTTGTACTGTATGTCAATTTATCTTCGTTCGAAAAATTAGACCCTCCAAAAGTATCTATGTTGCGCTTTTATTTTTAGAAACAGTTCTTTGTTTACCCCAAATGGTTATTTGTTTTCATATAAAATGCATTGAAAATGCGAGTTTCAATGCCTGTTGAACCAACTGAAACTATACAATTTCAGACCAATGCGACTATTGCCGAGCAGAAATCAATCATTGCTTCCCGGTGAACAGAAAATGATGATTTTCTGCCCGCGAGATGAAGTTGCAACTTTATTTTCAATCCGATGAGAGTATCTTTTCTTTATTTTATACCTTTAAAATTGTCATTCTTACTGTTAACTGTACTAACATATTCTAATTCTGTTACCAAGCCTAAATAAGAATGACAAAAGAAAACTATCAAAGTAACGAATTATGTTTGATAAGGAATAATCCATTCCTTTCTTGAAGAATAGTTTTTAATTTTCTTAATATGGTTTCATAATAAAATGGTATTTTCGCTATTCATGCAAAACTATCTAGTTCTAGTAAGCTTCAGACATTAAAGCTAGCATTTTTAATGCATCTTATGTGAAAAATGTAATGTGTGACGCGGATGAAACACGATTTCAGAGCGAACAATGCCAGCCTTCGCTTCGCTCAGGCCGGGAACTTCACTTTGGTCTGAAATCGTTTTGTTTCATCCCTAGTCACAAAATATACTATTAACCATGAGGCAAATTTTTTAACCCAAATACAATGAATTAATTTTGCGAAAATAATTTTTTCATCTTCCCGCATGAAAATCAATAATCTTCAAAAGTAAAAATGTTATTGCTTTTATGTCGATTATCAAAGATCCAGTTCGTTTCAGAACTCTGTTTTTTAATCCTCGAAAGTTATTCTGACTATTTTTACCGTAACGATGTCCGTATTCGTATATACGTTTTATAACTTTGAATGGGAAAACCGATAATGCAGTTTATGATATTCCAGAGGGTGTCATCCAACAATTATTTCTTAAAAGTTTGAATCGATTCGAAATTTGAAAGTTAGTAAAAAAATTTTATTTTAACAATTTTTAAATTTGGAAAGGATCGTCCTCAAAACCGAATCAGCTTGTAAATTCAAAATAATCACCAACTGCGGAAATTCACGTTGAAATGTGTGTGTGTGTGTGTGTGTGTGTGTGTGCGTGTGTGTGTGTGACTCGCTTATAACTTCCCGTGAAAAAATATTCTGATCAAACCTGATATGGTCTGATCTGGACCGTTCATATCAGGCCTGATATGGCCTGATCAGGGCTGATATAATCATATCAAGATGTAAACAAACCTGAAGGATAAACAAAATTTGTCATTTCTGATTTTATTTTGTTGTTTAGAAAACATGATAGTCACTAATTCGTAGTTAATACAAAATTTATTTTATTTGCTTGTACGACTTTATTCAAAAACAGATTAACACTTAACACTTAACACTTCAAAGCCAAGTATCTAAAAAAGAAACAATCTCGCGGTCATGCGTCACCTATCGAAGACTTTTAATACTAGTTTCGACCGTGCGGAACATGTGATTGCTCCATGGTGATGTCTTCGCAACTAACTAATATGTTGTCAGACCAACCACATGAAAATCGGTTGATTTATTCAAAAGTTATTGCGGTTTGAAAATTCAAAAAATAGTGTTCTATGAAACGGTTACATGGCATACAATCCGAAGCCATTATATCCGTGACACTATGTCCGCGACAACATATCCATGCAACAAAAAATCCTTGGCGTTATATCCGTGCCATTATATCCTCGATGTTATATCCGTGAGGACAGGAAAAGAATTAAATGGGGTCCAGGGGCGAAGCCCCTCAAGTTGAAAAATTAATGACGTTATATATGAATGCAATGTAGCATACTTGTACATGGGTATGTTGCAATTGATCTATAAAAGGCGTATTTATAGTTGTAGATGTCGTTGTGATGATCATCGCTTTAACATTGTTGTGGATTATTAATACTATGTTGACATTGTGCCCAGGTATATTTTGGTTTAATCCTCTGGGCAAGGCGTGTACGACTCAGTCAGTGTTGTGCGATTGATGATGATGATGATGATGATGATGATGATGATGATGATGATGATGATGATGATGATGATGATGATGATGATGATGATGATGATGATGATGATGATGATGATGATGATGATGATGATGATGATGATGATGATGATGATGATGATGATGATGATGATGATGATGATGATGATGATGATGATGATGATGATGATGATGATGATGATGATGATGATGATGATGATGATGATGATGATGATGATGATGATGATGATGATGATGATGATGATGATGATGATGATGATGATGATGATGATGATGATGATGATGATGATGATGATGATGATGATGATGATGATGATGATGATGATGATGATGATGATGATGATGATGATGATGATGATGATGATGATGATGATGATGATGATGATGATGATGATGATGATGATGATGATGATGATGATGATGATGATGATGATGATGATGATGATGATGATGATGATGATGATGATGATGATGATGATGATGATGATGATGATGATGATGATGATGATGATGATGATGATGATGATGATGATGATGATGATGATGATGATGATCGTGTGTGTGTGTGTGTGTGTGTGTGTGTCTGTGTAAGTAAGTAAGTAAGTAAGTAAGTATGTGACTCGCTTATTACTTTGAAACGAGTAAACCGATCGGAACCTATCAAACGGTTTTTAAAAGAGTTTCCTCAAATTCAAATTTCCTGTGAATATGAACCGATTCACACCGATAGATTTTGAGAAATCTAAAAAAAAAAACAAGAAAAAAATTTTTTTTGAAAGTGGTTTTTTTGGAATAACTCTCAAACGGCCTTATCGATTTCAAGAAAATGTCAGCTTTCAACAGTAAAAAACTACGTCGATCGCTGCCAAGCCAATCAAAATCGGTCAATTCCTTCTAGAGATATCGTGAAGATTTCTGGTTAGACTTTCTTGGAACTGCAGGGACTTATTCTTGATGAGGGCAAAGTATTCTTTATTTGAGTGATGAAAAACGGGCCATAGAATTGATGAGTGACCGTCGGCTTTACAGCGTTGGAGCAGAAGCTTCGTGACTCGTTTTCTTGCCTTGCACTGGTCATCATACCGTGACTTCGAGTGAAAAAGGTTACCCGAGTTGATTGTAGAACCAGATGACATGCACATCCCTACATCCTTGGCGGCATTATTTATGGCATTGCAAAATACTTTGCACAGGTTGTTTGTGGTGGCAGTGTCGAAGTTTACAGCAATTAGAGGAGAAAAGAGCATGGAGTTCTTGAAGATATGGGCCGTTGTTGGTCGCCATTTCAAAGAGCAGCTGTGTGACTTGAGGTTGTGGCTGAAGCATGGCGCTGGTGAAGAAGGGTTAGCAGCAAATAAAGATACTTCGACTGGAAAATGATCAGATTTGGTGACGATGTTCGGAATCCACATGTCTTTAATCCTGTTGATGCTTAGTGAGTTAACCCAAACTAAATCTATTGTGCTCTTACCTCTAGCGTTGCTAAACGTGTAATCACCTCTGCTATCACCTGGCGTACGTACGTTTAAGAGTATAAAACCATTACTGCACATGAAATCCATCAGACTTGAACCCTGGGGATTAGATTCCTTGTCATGAGAAGTTCTGGAGCTTATCAAGCATGAACCTTCAAGAAGAGATGAATCTTCGTGCAGAAAACTACCCACTCTCGCATTAAAATCACCACCGATGATGAAGCAGTCGTAGTCTTCATCTGCAATTATCTTGTCAATGACTATCTGCAGAGAATCAAGTACAAGATTAAAGCTGGTTTGATTTGGCTTGAAATACACAGACCCTACGATTACATTGGTTTCAAGTATCGTAGATTTATGAAAGATCCAGTTTTCGCAGGAACTTAAAATTGTTGGAGTGTTGGGAGTATTGCTGAGAGATAATAGACCACCGCTGTAACGGCCAAAATGAATAGTTCTACATGCAGGGGAGATGCAGCGGTGCCAATTTTTACAAAGTAGTGGAAGAGCAAAATTAACCGAAGGTTCCCATGTTTCCGAAATACACAAAATGTGGTTAGTAGCAGTATCTAAGTCATATATATTTTTCAAACCGTGCACATTCCAAAAGAGTACCGAAAAGAAGGAGTTATTTACTGAAGTACTGTTGTAGCCTGCAGGTTGTTTAAAATTTAGAAGTATCATCGATGGCGGTCTGAGAAGTAATTGTTTGGTTTGTATCCATTGGTATATGAACCAATGTGCGTTTGCCGGTTGTTATTGGGACTAGCGTGTTTGAAACAAGGTCAAATTGGTATCCCACCTTGTTTATGTATAGTCGTTGGTACCCAATCTTTACTGATTTACCTTCCTCTTTTAGTTTTTTTGCTTCAGCCCAAAGCTTGCTTGCAATGAAGCTTTCGTGCGGCGTTAGATCCTCATTGAAGAATACAAGAACTTTGAGCGCTTTCTTCATTTTCATTATCATCTGTTTCACATTCGCATCTCGAAGTTTGGCCCTAATAAAAGGCCTCTGGCTGGTTATTAAATACGCTTCACAAACCGCATCTTCAATACTAAAATGTTGCTTAATAAAATTGTTCAAGTTATCAGCTACACTGCCAGCTCCTGAAGAAAACCCTCTTACTATGATGTTGTTCTTCCCGAGATGCTTATCCATTGCCTGGATACTTGATTTCACTACCCTCTGTTCCAGCACTGCTAAGTTGTCATTCCATGGGGAACTAACCTCGGATGTATTTGTGCGTGTCTGCTCAAGTTCGCCTACCCTCTCGGTTAAGCTTGCCAGCTCAGCTCTCAAAACCTTGTTTTCATCACGGAGTTGTTTGGTTGTCTCCGTCACGAGATTGTTGTGTTCCAAACGCGATGCCGAAATTTCAGCCAGAAGTTCCGTCCTCATTTTCTCCCTGGCTTTGATGTCTTCGTTCCTCCAGACATTTAGAACCGCCAAGATGTCTGCTAGCGAATTAACCTCTGAGAGAACCACTGCAGCAGTAGGAGCCATTTCAGCAGGCATGGTATTTTGATTGGTGTTCTCCAAGGGGACCAAAGAGTCCGACGAAGATCCCTGAGCCGTGGTCAGTGCCGTCTCAGATTTAAGCATTTGATTTGGTGGCGAAGAGTTGCTTTGCCCAAAATTACTGTTTGACCTGTGAGAAAGATAGTCTACAATTGAATTACTTAATTGAGAACGGAGTTTAACCAGTGATTCAGAGTTTGATAATCGGCCTCTTTTGCGAGAAGAGATAGGCGTGACTTCTGGATCTCTGCCTCTGCTGGTTTTAATTTTTGACGTGGCAGTGTCAGCTAGGACAAAATCCCGAACGAGAGGATTTAAGCACAAATGAGTGTCATCCACTGGATCACGAGTCTTGTCACTGTTTTCTGTTACCAGGAGAAGTGGTTTTTCTATGCAGTGGGTGGTTTTAGACAGAGCGGTCACATGTTCCATGACAGAGGTTGGAACTAACCTCAAAAAATACTTTCCACTTCACTACACTTAAATAATTGTGACAGGGAAAACTGAACTTCCCATGGTCGTTATCGACCACTTGATTGACGCCACGATAAATGAGGGTTTTCCCTTACCGTTCGATTTTTGACAAGTAGTTCAGACTTGTCACCGGGCGTGCAAATCGAAAGTCCCCACTGCTGTCCCCAAAACGAAGCGGGGTTGACAATAGGAAAGTTCGAGAACTCGGAGTTGAGGGTTATAAAAGAGCCGACAAAAGAAACATCGAGGCTTTTTGAGCCAGGCCTTGGAACAAGTAACGCTTTTGAGCCAGTGGCGCTTCTGAGACAGTGAGGCCTTTGACAAAACAGTGAGTCAGTGTAGTGCTGTGTAATAAATTCTGTCATCGAGATTTGGGACCATCAAGAAGGAAGTCAATGTACGATCCGGAATTTGGGAACCCTTTGCTTGGAGCCAGATAGTTTATTGGAAACGAGAGAGACCAACCAGCCGCTGATTTCGCCAGTTTTCAACCATGACATCGGTCAACGTTTGGGGAATTGGAAAAGTTAAGTCAGGTATTATTATTACAATTATTTCAGGCCAAGCTTGAATTTGTAAATTGAGAGGCCGAATTAACTGTAATAAAATTTTGTCAATTAATGATCGCTATTGTCTCAGATGTCACTTTTAATTTAATAGATTCTTTTATAAGTAAATTATTCAGCAATGTCAATTATTTAGTTGTTACAAGTCTTTTAGTTATCAGAAATTAATTAAGTAAAATTATCTTGCTAAAATTTGAAATAGTAAAAGCAATTGTGTAATTTAGATAGTCAAGGTCACTTTGGAAAATATATAAGTTAAATATTTAATAAGGCTTGTTAAAATTGGTAGAATTTGTAATTTGAAATTTTGTAAAATTAATTCTAGGCCGTTGGGCTGAATTCAATTAATTAGTAAATTTAGTGAATTAATTTATTGAGAAAACTGTTAATGAATTTAGTTGAGAAATTTTGGTAATGAATTAATTTAGTGAATTTTTGATATTTTGTATTAAAGAATTGTTAAGCGTAAAATTCCAAGGATTTAGATAATTAGTCATTCGGAGAATTTAGTAGAAATAGGATTAAGAGAAAGTGAGTTAGCGTCCGGTGGACGATGTTATATGTAAAAAAACGAATAAATGATAAAATTAAGAATCCGTCAGGTTGACGTGGAAATTTGGTAAATTGAGATGCCGTCAGGTTGACGAGGAAAAAAATATAGCATTTTAAGGTATTCCGTCGGAGTGACGAGGTAATAGAAAATTGGTTAATTAGTTGTAAGAAAAATTGGCAAGGGCCATTGTAGGTGAGAGGTTCTCACGATTAAGTTAATTCGGCAAGGGCCAACGTAGGTGAGAGGTTCTCACAATTAAGTTAGTTATAAGTCAAATTGTTAAGTTTGAAAATTGATTGAATAAATCATTTTAATTGTTATAAAATAATTTTCTCAGTTTTATTTACAGCCTTTCTCGGACTTCTCACGACCCTGTCTTTTCCCTCTCATGTTCCCCGGTTTCTGGGACACCGTGTCTAAAATCCCAGTGGCGCCCTTTCTAAAGAGGAAAGGGGTAGCTAACTGAACCTGGGCAAAACACCCTGGTTACACTTTAAATGCAATTCAAAGAAAAAAAATACAGTACACTTTGTGCTCTAGAAATAGTTTAATGAAATTAATTGTTAACTAGAAAAAAACTTATTTAGAGTTGTAACAAAACACAAGTGCGATGCGTACGCTACCAAGTTTACCGACCGAATCCAACTGGAGAAAATTTAAAATTAAAATATAAACAAGAATTAATGCATGTTTTGTAAATATTTTTTTAACTTTCCGCTAAGAAAATTAAAAATTTTCAAAAATCAGGAAGTTATTGGTTTCACCCCGTTTTTCGAAAATCGAGTTCTCATCAGATCTTGACGTTTTGGGGTCCTAGGAAGCTTCCCTGAATGTTTTCGCGATGATGTCCGTATGTGTGTGTGTGTGTGTGTGTGTGTGTGTATGTGTGTGTGTGTAACCCTTTTATAACTTTTGAACGGTTGAACCAATTTCATCGCGGTTGGTGCCATTCGAAAGAGCTTTACTGAACTTAGATTTCCTGAAAATTTGAACCGATTCGGACTCATAGATTTTGAGAAATATAGAGAAATCTAAAAAAAAATAGGATAAAAATTTTTTACCTAGAAAGTACCTAGAAATTACCTAGAAAGTTAATTTATCCATGTGATAATCTTAATTAAATACAGATTGGATTCATTCTTCGAGTAGTATCTGTATTCAGCAGCAAGTGTACTTTATTTGCTGTTGATGTTTTGACTTGCTCAACTATGAGCGATTTGATGCGCATTGAAGTATTTTTGTAATGAAAATATGATTTAAAAAAAAAAAATAGTTACAAAACATGCATTAATTTTTGTTTATGTTTTAATATTAAATTTTCTCCAGTTCTGATGAGTAAATTTTTTGAAAAGAAATAATCGCTTTTTTTTACTGTTAAACTGAATAAATCTTATCAACTCTTAATAAATCTCTGAGAAACTATAGATTCGCTATAAAATGATTTGTTTATAATAATGATAAATTGATATTATTATTATTTCAACAAATGAAAGTTATTAATATTACTTCATAATATCTCTGAAAAAGTCTGGTTCTTTCACATTTGAAATTTTGTCAACAGCATTGAATAAGTCTGATTCAGTCTTCTTGCAGAGTCCAAAATTGATGTCAAATAATAACCTAAAACAACAACATCTGCTTTTATCTAACTTACCGACTCTTATTACGTCATTTTCAGAGAGATTCAGACTGGTGGCATTCTGATTCAGAGTACCACAATAATGATTCGGACTACTGACAAAATCTTATTTCCACCAGAGTAATCATTTTTCGTTTTACGTGAAGTAAGTTATTTGGATCAAAAAATTAGGAAAACGGTTGACCCTGAAGACCATCCCTGCAACTTCCCGCTACTTTCTTAATTGAGCGCTCGAAATTGCACTTATTATGTTTTTGAGCTCTTCGAGCTAAAAAATCTAATTTTCGTATAGTTTTGAGCTATCCGAGCTCAAAAGTTTGATAGGAGTTTAATAAATCACTATTTTTTTAATTTTCAAACCGCAATAACTTTTGAATGAATGAACCGATTTTTACGTGGTTAGCGGCATTCGACGCGGTTTTTTAAACTCTATGATATACTTTCAATCCTAAATTGATTAGGCCGGAAATTTCGGTGTAATCCGAAAAAAACACTTTTTGTCGATGTTTTTCGTCAACGATAACTCACGAAAAAATTAACCGATTTTGACCAGTTTGGTGGCGATCGACGTGGTTTTTCGATGTTAAGAGCGGATTAGTTTTTGAAACTGATCGGTAAAGCCGTTTAAAAGTTATTCCAAGAAAACCACCTTTCTAAAATTTTTTTTTTGTAGTTTTTTTGCAATTTCTCAAAATCTACTGATGCGAATCGGTTCAAATTTTCAGGAAATCTAAGTTTGGTCAAGCCCTTTCGAATAGCGTCAACCGCGATCAAATCGGTCAAGCCGTTCAAAAGTTATAAAAGGGTTACATAACGCGTTCTCGCTGCTATCCGTGCAGATCCCAGTACGAGTACCAGACGGGTTGAACGTCGGATTTACATTTCACGCTCTACAGTGAACCGTATTACTCGTACTGAGAAGATTCATCTTTATCACATAAGGTAAGTGTAGAAGTTAGAAGATGGAGATTACCGCTTGCGAATGGACTTCTGTCAGTTTATACTTGACTCCAACGACGCGAATCCAGATTTTTTACGGAGATTATTGTGGACTGATGAATCACTCTTCACTCGGGAGGGTTGTTTCAATCAGCACAATAGTCATTGGTATGCAGAGGAAAATCCGCACATGACGGTGAACCGTAATTTCCAGATTAAATGGAAGATCAATGTCTGGGTTGGAATCATCGGTGACCACGTCATTCTTTACGAATTACCCGAAACAATGGACGTTAGTGAACATTCAAGTACACAAGTAAAAATTCTTATGTGTTGAGGATTTAAATTGAGTCTTTTTAAAAATTAATTGAGAGCTTTTATCACTCATAAAAATCGAGCCTTATTTACGCTAGTGATTTTTGTGTTTTAATGGAATCATTCGATTTTTCATAATTAGTGACGTCGGCCTCGTCGTCCTCAAATATTCCTTACCTGAATCCACCACTTCCAAGCACCTATTTCCTAGTTTCCTACAACAAACCATGAATTCTCCTTATTACAGAGCATCCAATACCTGACAATCCTACGTGATGAACTTCCTCGACTACTAGGTGAGGTGAATGAGCAGCCGACGTGGTTCTAGCATGACGGAGCACCGAGTCACTATGCTGGTACCGTACGAGACTTCCTCAACGGGGCTTACCCTCATTGTTGGTTGGGAAGAAACGAACCAAAAAGGTGGCCCCCGAGATTACCTGACTAGACGCCACTGGGCTACTTTTTGAGGGGAAACTTCAAGGAAATGATTTAGTCTGATGAGCCCGAGGACTAAATGGAGACCGTGGCCCGAGTTCATGCTGCTCAGACAACAGTCACTGCGGAAATGCTAAAAACTGTCCAAGAAAATCTACTCAAGCGATGACGGCTCTGTCTTCAAGTGGACGGACGACATTTTAGCATCTACTGGATTAAATGTCGACGTATACCTTTTTAGTTCAAAAATAATTGTGAATAAATAATCGAATTTGATAAGCGTTTGTGGTTAAAAATAATGATGTTATTTGTTGTATTTTTGATTTCGAAATTCTTCAATATTTCTCAATAAATAAAATTTTTGTTGCATCAAACCATAACAGTATTTTTGTCTGAGCTTAGTATTGATTTTTAACCTTAAAAATAACTTAAACAATTCTAAATGAGTAAAAAATTTCAGACATAGCCATTTATTGCCTCGCTACTGATTTTAAATTGAAAATTACTTCAATAATTCAAGATAACTAGAAAAATTCGACCATAGCCGGTAGTGCCACTGCCTGAGTCTCGCTACTCATTTTCTAATTGAAAATTACTTCAAGCATTCAAAATAAATAAAAAAATTCCGTTACAACCGCCAAGTGCCTCTGATTAACCCTCGCTGCTTATTTTTCATTAAAAAATTATTTTGATTATTCAAAAAAAAAATAAAAATGAATTCCTAGCCGCCCAGTGCTTCTAACTGACCCTCGTTACTTACTTTTCGATTCAAAATAACTTTAATTATATTGAATAAGAATCAAAATTCATTCATGGCTACCCATGCCTCTAACTGACTCTTTCTACTGATTTTTTAATTTAAAATTGCCTCAATTAGTCTAGTCGAGAAGTGAGTTTTCCGCGAAAAATCGATCCGAGTCTCTTAAAAATATGGCGATTGGTGCATTGGATTCAGAATTTCATTCTGAAAAAGAGGAATTTTTTAATTTATCCGGCGTTAAAAATTGCATTTGTTATAAACAAAAAACGAAGAGAGAAAAAGGTAGTCTCCATTTTGTAGTTATAACTTCAAAAATATTAAAAATATTTGAAATTTGAAAAAAGATCCTAAAAGAGGAGAAAATTTCAGTAAAATAAGTCTCGACTCCCGGAGTTGTAGCTCCATTATTTATAATATTAATTTAACGTTGAAAATTGGGCTCCGCGCGGCCGTTTCGGTGCCTAGACGTTGCCGCTAAGCAAAGGATGCAACACAAAATAATTTTTTTATAACATTCAATATTAATTTAAAAATCTGAATTAATTATAGTGTCATCTAGACACTTAAAGGATTATAGCCCCGCCAAAAAAAAATTTTTAGCTTGATTTTTGTTTAAGTTATTCAATTGTTAATTAACTAATTTTTCGTAGACTTGAGTTTTGATAAAATCTCTTATAAAAGTTTAAAAAATGTGTCTATAAATTTTTTGAGGGAATCGTGTAATAATTATAATAAACAAAAGAAAACTGATAAACAAATAAAATTGAAAATATAAAAAAATTATTATTAAATAGTTCGATAATTACTTTATAAAATTGTTCTGAATCATAAAAGCCATAACTTCAATATTTTAATAGATATAGTCATTTAAAGGATTGAAGTAATGCATTTTTTATAAACAAATGTTTATAAAAATTGAACCATAATAGATATCAAGCATATGA
>JZSA01006357.1:0-15329 GCA_000956155.1 Cotesia vestalis
AATGATAATGGTAATCATAATATTAATAACGATAATAATGATTGCAACAAAACTAAAAATAATAATAATTATCATACTGAAAGTAATTATATCGGTAATAATAAATTGATGATAAAAATCATAGTAATAATAATAATATTTATCATTATCAATATTATTACTATAATAAATATTTTTATTATTGAATTATTGTGAATTAAAAATTTTTCAAAATTCGGGAAGTTATTAAAATGGTCTATAATATAAATTTAAAAAGATATGGATAGAATTACTATATTCGATAAACAAAATAATTAAGTCTGTATTAAAAAATTATGCACTCATAGTCTAGTCGAGAAGTGAGTTTTCCGCGAAAAATCGATCCGAGTCTCTTAAAAATATGGCGATTGGTGCATTGGATTCAGAATTTCATTCTGAGAAAGAGGAATTTTTTAATTTATCCGGCGTTAAAAATTGCATTTGTTATAAACAAAAACGAAGAGAGAAAAAGGTAGTCTCCATTTTGTAGTTATAACTTCAAAAATATTTAAAATATTTGAAATTTGAAAAAAGATCCTAAAAGAGGAGAAAATTTCAGTAAAATAAGTCTTGACTCCCGGAGTTGTAGCTCCATTATTTATAATATTAATTTAACGTTGAAAATTGGGCTCCGCGCGGCCGTTTCGGTGCCTAGACGTTGCCGCTAAGCAAAGGATGCAACACAAAATAATTTTTTTATAACATTCAATATTAATTTAAAAATCTGAATTAATTATAGTTTCATCTAGACACTTGAAGGATTATAGCCCCGCCAAAAAAAAATTTTTAGCTTGATTTTTGTTTAAGTTATTCAATTGTTAATTAACTAATTTTTCGTAGACTTGAGTTTTGATAAAATTTCTTATAAAAGTTTAAAAAATGTGTCTATGAATTTTTTTTCTCTTAGGAGCTCTTGTTATATAAATAATGAACAAGACCGCGTAGTAAAAGTTTATATAAGTTTTTTCATTTGTTTATAATGATTTTTCAAAGTTATCAAAAATTGAAATATCCGGCTAATGTTATAAAAAAAATTTTTTTTCCTAAATTTTTAATTTTGGTTGTTTTTGTATTGATATATTGCGTCTAATAGCTTAGCTTAAAAATTTTTAACATTGATTGTTTAAAAAATTTTTATAAACAAATAGACAAATTTAATATTTTTGAAAAATTTTTTTTCGTCATTATGTTGTCTTAGTAAAATAATGATTTTTAAAAAAAAAATTTTTTCTTAAAAAAATTTTTTAATTGTTTATAATTGATTTTTTCATTTATCCACCATTTAAATTATTTATTAAGAAATCATTTTTTTTCTAAAAATTATCATTTACAAATCTCAATAGAATTATGAAAAAAAATATTTTTCTTGTTTTAATTTTCATTGTTTATTTTATAAACAATTTGTTATAAACAAATTTAGATTTTCGTTTTATTTTTTTTCCGTTGCTTTAAAAAATTACAAATTCAGCCATGTGCATCGAAGTTGTAAAAAAAATTTTTCTCTATTTTTTATTAAATTTTATAATACTTGACCTCATCAAAGTTGAAGCGGTCAACTATTTTATCAACTTATAAATTGTTATAACTTTTAAACTATTGGTGATACGGTCTTTGACATTCAAGACGATCTTTTAGACTATTTATTAATTTATATAAAAAATTTTTCATATGCTTGATATCTATTATGGTTCAATTTTTATAAACATTTGTTTATAAAAAATGCATTACTTCAATCCTTTAAATGACTATATCTTTTAAAATATTGAAGTTATGGCTTTTATGATTCAGAACAATTTTATAAAGTAATTATCGGACTATTTAATAATAATTTTTTTATATTTTCAATTTTATTTGTTTATCAGTTTTCTTTTGTTTATTATAATTATTACACGATTCCCTCAAAAAATTTATAGACACATTTTTTAAACTTTTATAAGAGATTTTATCAAAACTCAAGTCTACGAAAAATTAGTTAATTAACAATTGAATAACTTAAACAAAAATCAAGCTAAAAATTTTTTTTTTGGCGGGGCTATAATCCTTCAAGTGTCTAGATGACACTATAATTAATTAAGATTTTTAAATTAATATTGAATGTTATAAAAAAATTATTTTGTGTTGCATCCTTTGCTTAGCGGCAACGTCTAGGCACCGAAACGGCCGCGCGGAGCCCAATTTTCAACGTTAAATTAATATTATAAATAATGGAGCTACAACTCCGGGAGTCGAGACTTATTTTACTGAAATTTTCTCCTCTTTTAGGATCTTTTTTCAAATTTCAAATATTTTTAATATTTTTGAAGTTATAACTACAAAATGGAGACTACCTTTTTCTCTCTTCGTTTTTTGTTTATAACAAATGCAATTTTTAACGCCGGATAAATTAAAAAATTCCTCTTTTTCAGAATGAAATTCTGAATCCAATGCACCAATCGCCATATTTTTAAGAGACTCGGATCGATTTTTCGCGGAAAACTCACTTCTCGACTAGACTACAATGATTTCAAATAAAAATTAAAACTCAGTCATAGCCGGCCAGTGTCTCTGACTGATCGTTGCTACTCATGTTACAATTTGAAATTACTTTAATTATTCCAAATTAAAAAAAATAGTATATTACACCCCTAGGGAAGAAAAGTAAGAAATGTCTCAGAGCACATGCAATTGTTGGCCGAGGCGAAGCCGAGGTCAACAAACATGTGATCTGAGGCTTTATTATTTACTTCCCGAGGAGTGTATACGATTTTTTTCCCCGACGTAGGCGTAAAGCGGAAACTTCGTTTAGCGCAGTGGGGCTAAAGTTGACGCTTTACGCCCGGAGGGGAAAAAAATTATTCAAAGCTGCCCAGTTCCTTTCACTGACCCTTGCTACTGATTTTTTAATTTAAAATTGCCTCAATTATTACAATTAAAAATTGAAACTCAGTCATAGCCACTTAGTGTCTCTGATTGACCCTCGCTACTGATTTTTTAATTAAAAATTTCCCAATTGTTCCAAGTGAAAATTAAAAACTCAGTCATAGCCGCCCAGAGCGCCTGATTGACCGTCGCTCCTTATTTTTCATTTTAAAATTACTTTAATTCATTTAAATGAATCTTAAAATTCAGTCATAGCTGTCCGGTGCCTCTAACTGACCCTCGCTACTTATTTCTGGTCTAAAAATTACTGTAATCATTTTAAATAATAACAAAAATTCTGTCTTTGCCGCCTAGTGCTTTTAACTGACCCGCCATACTCATTTTCCAATTAGAAATAAGTTCAATAACTTCAAAAAAAAAAAAAATTTAGTTACTGCCGCCAAGTGCCTTGCTAATTATTATTTATCAAAAATGATTTCAATTATTTCTCATAAATAAAAAATCCAGTAATTTTTGCCCTGTGCCTTTGCTTG
Source organism: Cotesia vestalis (assembly GCA_000956155.1). Taxonomy (NCBI): domain Eukaryota; kingdom Metazoa; phylum Arthropoda; class Insecta; order Hymenoptera; family Braconidae; genus Cotesia; species Cotesia vestalis. The sequence goes on from JZSA01006357.1 coordinate 3,411, forward strand.
AGCCCCGCTACTGAGCTTTTAATTCAAAATTACTTTAATCATTTCGATTAATAATTAAAATTCTATCATAGCCGATTAAATTTAGTACAATCTCGTGTTTTTCCCTTTGAATTCGTCAAATCTCGTGCCTGTAATTAAAAAAATAAAAATATCCTCACTCACATTCATACGTGCATTGTTACCGATACACTCACACTAGTACACGATCTCACACATCCACCTAGCATTTGTAACGTTACATTTTTATGTAGCGTTCCAGTAGTCGTATACTTGAGTAATATTGTGAGTTTATGTTGTGTGAGTACGATAATGTGTGTGTGTGTGTGTGTGTGTAAGTTAGTGTCTCGAGGATGTCGAGCTGCACTGCGGGAAAGTGACCGATGTAATGTGTCTCCCGGTCAGTTACCGACGACTGAATTTAGGTTCAGCCTCTTGGAGCGAGGTGATTACTGTAGAGGAGCGACTGGAATGTCGTCGCCCCGAAGTACGGGAGTTTTGGCAGTCTCATGCGGTAGGTTGCGGTTGACAGGCCTCGATTGCTGGACGCTCGAGGGTAGTCGCGAGTTCTGTCTGAGCTCCCAGGGGAGCAGGATCACTGGTAGGTCTGGGACTCTAGTTGTGTGAGTGTAGAAGTGAATGTGGGGGATATGTGTGTCTGAGAGTAGCGTGCAGGTGAGTTGAGCGCATGTAGCAGGTGGTATAAATGTAGTAGGGGTACGGTGAGAGGCAGTCTAGCTTGAGTCGTGGATAAGTAAGGATGGTTTTGTAAAATAGTCTGGCTTGAGTCGTGGATAAGTAAGGATGGTTTTGTAAAATAGTCTGGCTTGAGTCGTGGATAAGTAAGGATGGTTTTTGTAAAATAGTCAAGCTTCAGTAGTGAGCGAGGTAGACTTGTTTTGTAGAGCAGTCTGGCTTGAGTAGCGAAAGAGTAAGCATCGTTAGTGTAGAAGTCCGGCTTAGGACCGGACTATTTATTAAGGGAGTCTTGTGGAAGTGCTCATGGAGGACGGACGTACCGTCGCTGCTCGGCAGCGTTGAATGTGTATCGATAAAGGAAGTCGATTGCGAACTCTCGTTGAGAGTCAAGTGAGTCGCTCGTACCGAAGCTGGCGTGCCTCACGCATGCTGTTACCGTAGACCTATGGCCCAGGCCATGGTCTTTGTTTCGTGTCGTTTTGGGAGTACTTCTGCGATATTTTATACATCGATTCAATTTATTTACGATTGTTAAGATTGAATATTAGTTTGGGAGTACCGATTTGTGTACTAGTTATCGTTTAGTCCCGTTTTGTGTGGAAATTGTTTCCTCTGAGAGACCGAATCACGACCCTCTCTCCATAACCAGCATAACGTAGAAAATTATAGTTTGTTTTGAGATCTACCGTTGGGAAAAATCAACGTTATAGATTACAACCGTCCGCCACACGGTCGGTCCGTCCCCACTCTCGGTCTACTGCTCGAGAAGCCGGTAATAGCTTTGGCATCTCACTCTCGCGTCTCTTACTGCCTTTTCACTCAATTTTTATTCTTCTGTCGCGCGCTCCTGATTGGTCACTTTCATTAATTAATAATTAATTATCTATGCGTCTGATTGAAAAATGGCTCAGGACTTTTCGTCTCAGAATATTTTTCTCTTTCGATCCCTACAATGGGGTGCGCGAATTCTGGGACATCCTATATATATATATATATATACATAGGATTAGCGCTGGGTTGAGAGGGGCGGATACTACTATTATTATCTTGAGACATTTTATTATTTGAACACAATATCAAGATGACACAAATATCGTACAACTTTATTAATACTTAATTATAATATCTAGTCACTACACTCGAAGTATAATTTAATATTGTTATTTGATTATTCACAATTATAGTTTAATTAAAACACTGAGCTAGTAATATGAACGATATTAACAAAATAAGATATCGTTAGTGTTAAACGTTAGAAAAGGTAAAACGACGACAGACTTGGATAAGAGAACGAATCCACGATCAGAACGACAGCAATCAGTTATCGCTCACTGTTCGGAGAGAACTGCCTATTCTCAAAACTTATTTTTCAATCCGTAGCTCCTTCAGGTAATTATTCTGAAAAAATGTACAAGCTACGTCTTGCAATTGTACATCTCGAAATTTACACTTAGTTATTGCTGTCCCTTGATCGTGGCTACCTTAGACCCACAGATTTGATCTTTCTAACCCGAGCCTACCGTCACAAAAGAGTAAAGGAAAGTTTTACTAAAATTAAAAATTAAAATACTAAGTTTTATTTTCTAGCTATAAACTGAAAATGCTTAGGATTTTCCCAGCATCCCTTGGAAAAACCTAGCTATTCTCATCTCCGACACGGCTATCCTGACGATCACACGTCCTCGGGTGCATCTAAAATTTGGTTTTTGTTTAACATTAGATTTAAATTAACAACTTCAAATAATGAATGATCTACTTAGAATAATCTGCCGATTCAGGGATCCAACCGAACAACGAAGAATAGTAGAGTTTATAAAATATTTTAAAGAACTTTAAATTGTGTAATCGCTAATGCCAGTTGTGTTTCGCAAGCTGTAGATTCTCTGTAAATTTTATTCTTTGCAAATGACAGGATAAACACATCTAAATTGCTTTAGGCTCCACTGTCACACTGGACAAGTGGTGTAAAGGAACACATCTAAATTGCTTTAGACTCCACTGCCACACTGGGCAAGTGGTATAGGTTTATTTGATTCAAATTACTGTCAATGTTCTTTAGAGCTTTCTACATTTATTGAGTCATTTTCGTCCTCAGGATCACTAAGATCCAACTTGCTAAGAACACAACTCTGCGGCATTTTTCTTAATTTATCGTGACTGTATTTATACGTTCTTTTACCTTAAACTGAATTTAAAATATATCTGTCTCTTTTTAAAACCTCCGCTACTACAAACGGACCCCTAAATTTCGGATCTAACTTAGTCTGATTTCTTTCTTCGTTTTCCAACAATACGAAATCACCAATTGTATTGTCAAATATAAAAATATTATCAAGTTTATTGTGATTGAATAAACAACTCAGCAACGAATTTTAGTCGTGAATATTATTTAATTAGCCTGAAGGCATTCAATATACATATATACATATTTACCTGACATTCACTGCCTTCTTGAAGTCTCATTACCAAAGCAAATTCTGGTCGGTCGATCATATTAAACAATTCTTGCGAAAGTTTAACTGCTGCAGCTTTGACTAAACGTGTCGATTTTTTTCCAAACCTAAAAATTGGACGGTGATAGATTATCCATTTCACTATCAAAGAAACTACTTTGAAAGTATTGACAAACATGGCATACTCACTGGAGATGGAAGCAGATTGTTTTAATTCGTGTGTTTACTACCCTTGTCTTTGGCCCGGGGAATAGTTTTGCACACGGATTAAAATGTCTAACTTCCCTCCCTCGGGGTGCAATATACAAAATTTTTGTTTATCCAACAAGTTAAGTATGTTTTTTTATTACTTGCATTTAATTTTAAGGTTTCAACGTTTGTTGAGCCAGTCGGGAAAAAATTGATTTATTAACGGTAACAATTTACAGACAAAAAAACAGCAATAATTACTGTTTCGTATCGAACTCAGTAGTATTTTAGAAAAGTTTTTTGTAGACAGTAAAAAAAGCTGAATGACACACGACTGGTAAGTGCCAACAATAACTTTAACCTCATTTTTTTTAAAACACTATTGATAAATGCAAAATAGTAATGGGCACTGTTTTCTTTTCTTCATATTCGAAAAAAATCATTATTTTTTATCACGCTTAAAAACTAACATAAGGAAAATTTCAGATTACTTATGGACTAAAAAAAAAAAGATATTAAAAAGAAAAAGTTTCGTTCCGACCATTGTCAAAAAAGTGATGAACAAAGAACAGAAGAAACGTTGTAAGTAATAAATATCTATTGAATGAGTAATAAAAAAAATCTCAATTTCTGTAAGGGTGGTTTTGTTAATGGATACTTAATAATGTGGATAAATTGGAGAAATCAAAGATACAAATTTTCAAACTGTCTGATTGGGCATGGGATTTCTTGTGAGTTTACACATCAGTTTCATTCCGGCATGGTACTTTTAAAACTTAATTAGTAGTAAAGAGTAGTAATATTTATGAATAATTACTTACCAAACAAAAACATCTGAATAACAGTCCACAATGTATACATTTTTACTATTTAAATGATCAGGGGTTAATTTACTTCGTGAAACTTCTACTTGGGGAAGTTCTAAATAACCCATCCCAAGTCGTACTTGATATAAACGAGGAATTGATATTTTAAAATCTGCTTCATCATGATTCTGAAAGTCCAGTTTTTATCGTCAGCCAAAACATTTAAAAATTGATTATCTGTGGTTAAATTATCATTACCTTTATCACTAAATTAGATTTATCTACTCCTAAGCATGAACAGAACTCATTTGATTCCATACCCATGATCTCAATCACAATTTCAGCTTGAAATCGTTTTTCATTTTTATTGATTTTTTCAGCCATTAATCTAGATTTTGATTTCAATGTATTTTTTGCATTTTTTCCATACCATAAATATATTTTTCGGTAAGTATCAAAAATAAAAACGAAGTTTGAATTTAAACTGTCTGGATTTATTGAAACTGGTTCTAAATGGATCGATGCACCAGTTAAGAGTACTCGATATAAGCGAGAGATAACTGGCTTTGGAAAAAAAAAATTGATATTTACTCGTCCAATTTAAATATTAAAATTAAAGATTAAATACTTACTGTATCATCGACTGTGTAAAACCCTGATGATGTTCTGCCACCTTCGATATACGTAATATCTGAATTAAATAAGAGTAAGAAATCATCTGATTCATCTCCTTGCTCTTCTCGAATTGTGCGACATTGAGCCCCAAGAAAATTCCGTAAATTAACCGCATGGATCGCTGCACACGCTCGTTTATCGAGCTGTAAACACAACAAAAGTAATGAATTCTTCAATCATATCAATAAGATATTTGGCAACCTTTATTAAGAAAAATAATTCAATTCAATTTAAAACAATTCAAAATGATTAGAGTTGACTAGAGAAATGAATCATAAACAATCAAGATTATTATTGAGAATTTCGTACAAAGCTATTTAAGAAATGAGATTTTATGCATGTTTGATTAAAAAGTAAAGAAAATTATTTCAACTGTATAGACTGTTTCTTTACAGAAAATTACATCAACATTATCATTGGAAATTAGTAATGAAAAATACTGTATCATTTGAGCTCTGGACATTACGTTACGAAATGATTTGTAAGACTATAGAAGACTCCAAAAGGTGTGACGAACCCTACCTGTATTGTCTCCTAGAATATTGCATCTACCCGAAAATTATCATGCAATGGTACAATGGTCAATCAATCATAAATAACGGCAGGCTACAAGCGATAGTACTTAATCGTCGTGATAACAATCGTACACCAGGCGGGCTCATGCGCGCAGACGTGGCTTTCAAGCACAACGTGTTTTACATGACTGACGTCAACCTCAACGCAGATAATACGTTGACAATGTTAAGAAATTCATAGGTTTTAAATACGTTATCACTATCAAACTTAAAAATGCTGTGTTTCATGTGCAGTGAAAACAGAGATGTAAGTGACTTTGATGATTGAAAACTTGAGGATTGTTATTTAAAACTTTTATTTCGTAAAAAGAAAAAGTTTAAATGGGGTGATTTGAAATTCGATGTTGCAATTGCCATGAATTTAGATACCATCGTGATTGTCAAAAAAAATTACAGAGAAAATACAAACAATAATTTTAATCACAAATTTTCCCATATTATTAATGAACATAATGATAGTAATATTTTTATTTAAGAGATTACTGGCTAACTCGAGGACCTAAAACGTGACTTTCGGGACAAGAATTTCCCTCCGATACCCCTTACTCGCTACGGGATCGACTCGAGAAACAATAATAATAATTTTTAATAATTGATAAATAAGCAAATTATCTGAGCCAGGAGACAACGCGGCGTACGGGTATTAATTTAACTCAACTTGTGAGTACTCACTAAAAAAAGGGACTCGAACTAAGACGCTAGATCCACACTCCTTACACTATTCGGACTCCCGCGTGTCTGCTAATTGTTCACCACCGTAAACCGTTCAAGGCCTCGTGCCCGATAACGAGGGCCTTTCTAGCCATTTCCCCAAAATTACTAGTCCCTTTGCGAGTAAGGGCTATGATAGATTACCAATAATCAATATTATGCTCTGGCATTCACTTTGTTACCTGTCCCAATATCCATCGTTGGACGTTGGTTTTTAAATGGTGAAACAAACTTATAGCATGATTAAATAAAATGTGGCAAAGACCTACGGCAGTGAATATATAAATAACAAAGTAATAAAATTATAGACAGTTCAATATAAATATCTGAAATAATATCAGGTTAATTATTTATGAACTAATAACAATATATGATCATTCTTAAATATAAATAATAATAGATAATATACAATAAATAAATTAATAAAATAAGTACAAAATAGTAAAATTAAGAGACACCCGAGTGTGGATCTGTTGCCAAATTTAGGCGCAGGAAGGGACGAACACGGGGAATAAAAATCCCTGTGACAAATTACAAATAAAAATACAGCTTTTAAAGATCAATTACAACATACCCATGTACAAGTATGCCATATTACATTCAGATGTAACACCATTAATTTTTCAACTAAGGGGCTTCGCTCCTGGTCGCTGACTGATTTTTTTCCTGTTCTCTTATTACCATCATCATCATCAAAATCACCATTAAACCGATCATTAAAATCATTCCCGAAATCATTATCAAAATTTTAATCAATTATCAACTATGAACATTATTTTATTTATTTGTTTAAGCATGATTTCGTATGTGTTTATCTAAAAATACGTCAACACTGATTTTTGGTGTGGTTATTTGACAGTAAACCAACACATGAGCTTGTTACCGTGTTGTGCCCTTTTATCATAGATTTTAAGTTTGTTCATCTAAAAACTTTATCAAAATCATCGTCAACATTAACATGAACATTTAATTGTATGCGGATATAACGTCGAGGATATAAAGGCACAAAGATACTATAGCACGGATGTAACGCTAAGGATTTTATGTCGCACGGGTATAATGCCGTGGATATAATGGCCCCGGATCTTATGGTATGTTACTAGCTAATTTACTTTTGTCACTCTCTTGTGGCCGACATGAAAGTACATAATAAATGAAACATGAAGAGTAACCAGAAAATTAAATCAATCTCAAAGATTATATTGGCTGTACGTTCATAAGTAATTTAATTTGTTATTTTTTTTCAATGATTAAATTTAGAAATAAAAGAAAAAAATTATAACGAAATCCTAAATTCAAAACCTAAATGGTGTTCAATTTGACATGGAATATTCCATCTGTATGGTCAGATTCCGAAGGAAGTTTGCTCTCGCGTCGACCCTGGTTTTAAACTACCTAGTTTGAAAACGAACGTAAGTAGACGCTAGAAAGCTAAGATTTTAGTTTTAATAAGGTTTTGTGTTTCCTTGTGCTGATTTTACTCTGTACACCTTAAATTCAGGTTAACTAGGTTGAAACGGATTTCGAATGAAAAAAATTTCGACTCCAGAAGAACCATTTTCAAGTTATTTGCAAATTATCAGTGAACAAAAAATATGAATTTAATTTTTTTCTCTCAAGTTATTGGTTTGACGTTTCTAATGTCAGCAGATAAAATTTAAAACTTAAAAAAATGCAATTCTCTTCTCTCCATCCACTCAATAGTTAATAAGTAATAAATGATACCATTTATCGTTATAAAATGCACAAAAGTAATAACAATATTTTTAATGCTAAATTATAAAGGCAAGCAAGAAAAATTGAATGTAGTGATATATTCAAAAATTTGTTACTCACTGTTGCTTTCTCACCAATCCAAAAAAAAATTGACCACATCAAAGAGCCACTTTCATCTAAAATTGTTTTTAAAATTATGTAACAGTCTCCTTCATAAAATTTTCCATGAGCAACTTCTTCGATTTGGTTCGGTAAAAAGTTTTCGATTTCCCAAACTGACAGTCCTGGTACTTGACCTGCATCTTCGTCAAATATTTCTGAATAGTCTAATGATGGTTTTTCTAAACTTTCATCCCATCTTTTGGGCCTGAATAAAAATAATGAATTTATAGAAAGTTCATTTGTCTGGGTTAATACCATAACCCTTATTAAAAATACAAACGTAAGAATAGAAATTATTGAAATTAATTCAAAATTCATGATTTTGAATTATTTTTACAACTTACTTCAAAGATTCTGTTTTATAATCACTCAAGTCTCGCTCCTTGTTTTTAGTCGAAGCGACATCTTTCATACCCTGTAAAGATAGTCAGATTATTGCTTTATCAAGTTTAAAATATTGTGTAATTTCAATTAAGTATTTCTGTCGCTGCCTTGTATTGAGCAGAAAATATAATCAATGAAAATGAGAAAATCTTAATTGAAACCATATCCGACCCACTTTCCTGAACAATAGTACATTACACCCCTTGGGAAGGAAAATAAGAAAAGCCTCAGATCACATGTAATTAGCCTTTTTCCTGGGAAGATTAAAAAAAGATTCGCTTGGGGCAGCACCGGCCGTGTGGGGAGGGGGGGATACATATATTTTGAATTCTCTATTGATAACAACGTTAAACGTATAGAATTATTTTGGAATTAACGGAAGATGATGTACCTGAGGCGAAATTGAAATTTGCAAAAGTGCAAGATCATCTTGTCAGGGACTTAAAACGATGGCTGCATGTTGTGGCTTAACCGTGTCAGGTAATAAAAATGTCCTAGTTGAAAGGTTAGTTGGTTCATAAATTTTATCGTATATGTCATTGTGTTGTTTAAATTTTTATTATTGAAAATAAATTTTTTGTTGTTTTTTTTTTAATTTTTTTTTTTGTATATTTAAGAATCGAAGAATGCATTGCGAATGGTAATAATAAAGAAATTTTTATTGGAATTTATGGTGGTAAATTTCTAGCGGATAAACAGCAACGCCTGTAATTCTCAATCCGACTCTACCAAGTTCAAAATCCTTCATTTTTCCTACTACAAACTGAGCAAATTTTCCGTCCCAAGCTATCCCTCGTTCTTTTTGTTATGCTATCATGTATAATTATATCACTACCGGTCCTATTTATACTTTAGATTTGAATGCTACTTTATTTGACGATGACGAACAGCTTCCGAATTGTGGAAACTCGAAAGCACTTCAAAGAGGAAGACAATATTGTTTAAGTGACTTTGTGTCCAACATGGAAGACAATACGAATGATTTAGTATTTTACTTAAGAGCAGATGTACAATCTTCTTTTCGAGTCACTGGAAAGTATAAAATAAGTATAGCTTTGGATAAGAATAGTAGCGAAATTATAAATGCTCAGTGTCAGTGTCCAGCATCTTCTTCAGAGAACTGTTCTCATATTGTTGCTTTACTTCACAAACTTGAGGATTATACTGTACGTTACGGTTATGATGCACTCAAATGCACATCAAAATTAAAAGAATGGAATAAAAGCAAAAAATTAGGCAATAATCCAGACAATATTTTAACTGTTAGCTATCCTACTAAACGCAAACAACTAAAGAAATCAATAATTAGTTTTATTCCGAAAAAAATAAAAACAATATTTAAATGATAACTAGGATAAGAATCAGTTCACGTCGAGATTTGTTCAAATAGTTCAAAGTAAATAGAAAATTAATTGTATGTGGAATACTTTGCTAAGCATAAAATATGATGACAAACAGTTAATTTTAGAACTAAAAGTTGAGCAATTAGTAACGAACTTAACTCCGATTGAACCTAGCTGGAGCAATTGAAATCGAAGTTGAACAAAATAGTTCTGTAGGGCTAACTGAAAGACAGCTCAGGATAACAGCATCAGAATATAAACATTTTTTCACGAGTACAAATTTGACAGATTTAATTAATAACAAATTATGGTATAAGACTGAAATCAGTCATTTACCTCAAACCATGTATGGCTGCGAGAATGAAAGTAATGCGATTATTGATTTTGAAATTAATAATAAATTGATTGTTAAACAGTGTGGTCTCTTCGTAAACAAATTATTTCCAGGTCTAGGATGTAGTTCAGATGGTTTGATATTTGAAAATGAAAAAATGATTTCATGTATTGAAGTCAAATGTCCACAAGTATTAAAAGACTGTTCACCGTTTGATCTAGATAAAGTGAAGAATTCAAATAATTTATGTTACACGGTTAAAAACAATCAAATTCATTTGAAGAGAAACCACAGTTATTATTTTCAAATTCAACTGACACTCGCAATACTAGAATTAGAGTACTGTGATTTTATAATTTGGTCTGGGCTTCATAGTTTTACTACTGAACGTATAAATCGAGATGAAATTTTCATTCAAGCTTTAGCACAAAATTACTCAAAGGGCATAAAATTTTAGCTCGTGAATTTTTCGAAATGCGACTGCCAAGAAATTTATCACTTCACTTAAAATCTTATTGAAGAATGACAAAGACATTCATTTCTTAATTATTATCACTATTACTTTTACTATTCCTATTTATTCATAGTCTTTCTATAAAGAACTTTCCAATAACTGAAAAGCTTGACATATTTATGTTTGTTTATTGTGTTAGTATCTTTATCCATGTAACCTAATATTTTTGATGTTTTAGATTATATATTTCAAGTTATTGTTGCTATACATTTTTTTAAAACATTTTAAATAATACAAATTTTATTTTTGTTGTGACAAAATATTACAGAAAAAAATAGAAAATTATTCTTAAATTAATATTTCTGTTCAATAATTTACATGACTAACTTTTCTTGAAAATTAATAAGCATTGCAATTACAAAAGTCATTTGAGATTGTTCAGTGAACAGGCCCACTCAGTGAGCAATACGTCACTGTGGGCTCCCCAAATTTACGAGCCGCACCTGACAAGCGCTCGTTCCCGCAAAATTCACCCCGCTTGCGCAAACCGACTACTCGATCACGCCACATGTATGGAATTTTACTATTGGCTATCGATGTCGACATCAATAGAACGAATTTATTGATTGGTTGTTCGCTCCGCTGACATGCGCAGTCAGGCTTCTTCACGAAACTGACCAGCAAGAAGACGCATTATTATATATACTTCTAGTTTTATCGCTATGAAATTACGCTTCGCCATTTTTTGTGCAATTTAGTCGCTTTGAGTTTTATACGCATTTTCGCTATTTTTATTGAGTTTAACCGCTTAAAATTAATTGTGATTAATTTTGTTCTATTTGTTTCAGTTAATTTTCATTTCCTGAGCAATAATTAACCGCTTTTTCAGTGCAAACGTTGTTGTCCACCACGTGTCAACCGGCTTTGCTTTAACTGGTGTTTAATACACAATTCTTGGAGATTAAATCCCCGATCTGCCATTATTCAATCTCCTTGGTTTATATAATTAAAAAGTCCACTTTTTATTGTTATTTCTTCATCACTGATACGACCCTCGGAACCATCAGATAGAAAGCAGCATCCTCTAGTTGGGATTGTTCCTACCAAAAATTTGACAGTGTTGTGTGATTTGTAACTTGAATATGTGTTTCCTTGTTGATTGAAATTTTTAATCTTTTGCATATTTCATTCAAAAAAATCAATTATAACACGAATATTCTTAAATTTTCTAAATACTTTAGGAAGATTATTTTTAACTTCCCGCTAAGAAAATCGAAGATTTTCAAAAATCGGGAAGTTATCGTTTTCACCCCGTTTTGCAAAAATCGAGTTTTCATCAGATCTCGACGTTTTAAGATCTCAGGAAGCTTCCCTGACTACTCCCGCGATGCTGTATGTGTGTGTGTGTGTGTGTGTGTGTG
>JZSA01006359.1:0-14909 GCA_000956155.1 Cotesia vestalis
AAAAAATTGCATTTTTAATTTATTAAAATTCGTACAAGTCCATTTTTTTAATAATTTTTTTTTTTACCATAATTTATTTATTAAAGAAAACTAAAAAAATTGTGAAGTGACAGCTTAATTTGATGTGATAGAATTTTTTTGTGGTAATTGATTTGTTAAAAAAATTTTTTAAATTGACAGCTGACGGCTAACTTCAGTATTATTAAAATTTCAAGTAATAAAACAAAAAATAAAGTATGACTTGAGTAATTGCAGAGTAATAAGTAGTAAAAATTGCTAAGTAACTAAAAAAAAAGTAAAGTATGACTTAATTTATCAAATAATGAGTTGTGATATAATGATGAAGAATAATAAAAAAAAAAAATTGTCAAGATTAATTTGAAGTTTAGTCACTAGGTACCAGCACCCAGGATTGAACGGCTGAGAGCTCAAGATCAAGGATTGAAAGTAAATAAAAATTCTCAATTATTCTTTGAAAATAAAAAATTTTAAAGAAAATCTAACAAAGCTCTGCGCGATTCGGCGAGTCAGTAGACTTCTAGAGTAGACCTAGTATAGAAAAAATTAAATAGTACAGTAAATACATACAAATATATTTTTTACTCACACAAATACTCACCAAACTCACACACACACACACACACACACATCCCAGAGAAAATTCTACTCCTGCCAGGAGCATCTTAACGGTAGTGGATAGAGTAACGTCAACACTTGTTTTTAGAATCAGCAGGTAGGTGTGAAATGAAATAGCCCCGCAGACCGAATGAAGTGCAAGTAAGGAGGTCACCCCATATTGACTCAAAATCATGATCGTTCCTTGACACAATCCGACGAAAATTTTTGCAGTAGGGGCGTTGAAGCCAGCTATTTCGAGCTCTGATCAGGATATACGCAGTAAGTGCAAAAGTCGGAATCTGCCCTCCTCGAAGCGACTCGGGTCTGTTCGTATTTTCCAGGACTGGCTAAGTGTTTACTATACAGTCAAAAATAATAGAATATTTTTTTAAAACCCGAGTAACTTATATTTAAAAAAATGTCATTGAAATATGACACATATCGATCGATGAGTCAAAGTTTTATGTAACTCTATCCAAAATTGCTAATTTATAAAAAATTTTTGACAAGAAATATAAACAATAAAAGATTAAAAAACGAGGTTTTTTTGGGGTCTCAAAATTAGTTGAACCTTCTTTAACGCAATGATGAAAAAAAACTTTTGTTTTTTTCATAAATTATTATCATAATTTATAAACAATGGTCACTCGTTATCTTTTGATCAAATAGAGATAGAAATTTGTTTCGAATTGGCATTTATAAAGGGTAAAATATTGGAATTACGTGCTAATTATGAAATTTGCCACGATCAAATTTTCTGATTTATTTAATTTTTAAAATTTGAGACACGTGTTCATGGCCCCTGTTAAACCGAATCGACTACAATGATATATTGTCATTCCTTTTGTGAAAAGGCTTACGAGTCATAAAAATTCGGACGCTTTACCTGAGTGGGTCAGAACTCACAATTTTTTGTTTGATTTTCATAAGCGTCGACAAACAAAAATACAAGTTTACTTTCTTTTTGAAACTTATTTTTCACTATAATCTGTAATTCTGTACTGAGTATATACGTTTTAGATAAGTTTCTGTTTAGGATAAATTTATTTTCAACAAGCTCAACTCTTATAAAAATTTTGTTTAGTTTATTTTAAATGTAAATACAAATTTTGATTTTATACAAAAATTTTTTGCAGTCATGAGTCTAACTTAATAAATTAAAATTTATACACTCAGCAATTTTATACAATTTATTATTGGCACTCTTGGATAAAAAATTCTTCTTTTCTTGATTTGTATGTATAATTATAACAAAAGTATTTGTTCTGACAACTATCGTTGAATTAATCACATTAACTATCATTCTCACTATTAGAGTCACTTTCATCGATTTCATTAACTCTAATTATTATAGGTTCGATTTGATGCACGTTCTTCTTGCTTTAGCCTCTTATTTTTTTGCATGTTCAATGCAATCAGACCATAATGAAGGTGGAATATTTTCCATGGCATTTGGACGTAATTTTAGAACATCATTAATTTTAAAAGTGGAATTATTTTAAGCTACATCATTTTTAACGTAAGCCCATATAAATTCAATGGGATTGTATTCACAATGAGCAACGGGTAACCATAATAATTTAACTTCGTTTCCACGTTTTTCTTGTGTTATTTTTTCAAGTAGATATTGTGGAGAATAACGATACGGTTTCGATAATTGCATTAATTCATTTTTGGTTAACTCGGCGAATTCGTTGATGTCTTGAGGCAGTGGTACTGGTCTATTGATAAGCCATTCGATAATGTTCTGTTTCCGCCAACCGGTGGTTGGGTTTCGAAATTCAGGATCGAGAATTTTGTGATATGGTGCATGATCTAGAACAATAATAGACTTATCTGGTAATACTTGCAATACTTTTTGAAACCATTCCAGATAATGTTCAGCGTTCATTTCATTATGATTACTATCTGAGCCTTTTTTACCAGTAAAACAAAGTCTGCAACCTGGAACAAATCCGTCGACTCCACCAATATCTAAAATCATTACTCGTTTTCCTGATCCTGAAAGAGTTAAAAATCCTCCTTTTTTACCGAAAACAGTCTGGACACGATAGCGGTCACTATCAAAATTGCTAATTTCACTTGATTGAATTGTTTCGATCCAACCATATTTTCTAGAATGATTAGCACCACACCAAGATTCGTCAGAATAAAAAATCTTGTAACCATTTTTGCTGTAATGCGCTATTTGACGACGATAAGTGTCTCTTTGTGGCAATCGATACACTTTTCATCCAAACGAGTTTTTCATAAAATTTTTTATATGAAAATAATAGTTTAAAAAAACTAAAAACACGCTTTTTATAGAAAACCAAACTAAAAAAATAGAAAATAAATTTTAATAAATTTAAATTAAAAATAGTGTAAATAAAAAAAAATGTATTTCATTTTAAAAAAAGCGTGGGGTGCATGGTGTCAATAGTTATGAATATTTTATCGACAGATATGAGTAGAGTGATTATCATTTTGATAATATCTTAAAAAGCACCCCACGCTTTTTTTAAAATAAAATACATTTTTTTTATTTACACTATTCTTAATTTAAATTTATTTTCTATTTTTTTAGTTTGGTTTTCTATAAAAAGCGTGTATTTAGTTTTTTTAAACTATTATTTATTTTTTACTTTTTAGTTTGGTTTATTTATAAAAGCGTGATTTTTTAGTTTTTCAAAACTATTATTTGTTTTGTTGAATTAAAAATTCTTTTTGGTATTCGAAAATTTGTTAATATTAGGTTAATCGACTAAAGATAATGGTTGGAAATTAAAATTCCTGCCTTATCGACTATAGAGGCCGCAGGCGCGCAAATTTTCCACGGAGAGTGACATACTGACATACAAGTGAAGCTAATAAAAAGCGTGTAAAAATTGAACTTTTTACACCAAGTTTCAAATGTTGTTAACTTGAAATCGGGTATGTTTTCACACTCTTGTAATTTTTTTTGGACCATTTCTAAAGAAAGATACATTTTCTCTGCGAAAAATCCATAAATAGTTTGTCGAATCATTCCTTGAAGAAAAAAATCGAACGGTATCGCTAGTCTACCGGATTTTGAAGCAATTTGCAAGCTTTCTTTTCTTTTATCCTTCCTTAAAATACGTTAAACAGTGCTCGAAGATATTTCTAAGCACTCCACTGTTCTTGCAATTATATTTCCAAATTTAATCGCGTTTTTTTGTTCTTTTTCGCGAGCAAAAAATTTTGCTACTTTTAAAATCAAAATTTTTTCTTTTTCACTAAGATGCCCAACTTTATTTGTTATTGTTAAGTAATTTATCATTTTCAAAGTCAAACTCATCAGTATCCACTTCAGAATCTATTAAATCACTACAATCCATCAATTCTGCACTATTTAAATGATAACTATTGCTATTAACACTTTTATTAGAATAAAAATTTTGTTTAGTGATGTCACAAAAATCAAAATTACAAAAATTGTCATTATTACGCATGTAATAATCATTACCATTATTATTAACAGGTTTCGAAAGTTGAAAATGACCATCACGGTTATTATCATTATGATTTCCAGTTAATAATAAATAAACTGTATCAGGATAATTCATAAAGAAAACATTCAAAAAATATCAAAATCCGCTTAACTGTATACTGTGTATAATTGTTTTTTTCCTATCCATTTTTGTAGTTGTAAATTATAAAATGTTGATGGTTAAATAATAAGCAGTTTCTCCGGTTCAAGATAAGCTTATGAGTGATAAACATGGATTTTCGAATTGTAAATGTTCTTATAATATTTTTTCGACATAAGACTTATTTTCCAGGTAGTATAATTTCGAAAGGAAAGATAAAAGTATCTTATTTTACAGTAGCTAAAAATTGTTATTGTGTACGATATTAAAAATTCATTAAGTAATTGTAGAGATAACGGCAAAGTCTTCATAAAAATTATTTAAACATATTCTACTATTATTGATAAATTAATAATGAAATATTAATTTTTTTATAATATTCTATAAATTATTTTTATTGTTTAAAATTTGGCTGGCTACTTTGTGAATTCAACTTATTATTTATTTTTGTACCTACTGTGTAAGAAAGAAGTATATAAAGATAATATTCCAGGTGTATTTGAGGACTACTTCTATGGAAAAAGAATCAATAACAAAAGGGTCGAAAGTCGATAGGGGCCATAAA
Source organism: Cotesia vestalis (assembly GCA_000956155.1). Classification (NCBI taxonomy): domain Eukaryota; kingdom Metazoa; phylum Arthropoda; class Insecta; order Hymenoptera; family Braconidae; genus Cotesia; species Cotesia vestalis. Next base: position 4,774 of record JZSA01006359.1, read on the forward strand.
CACTTGTCTCAAACTTAAAAAATTGAATACATCAGAAAATTTGATGGTGGCAAATTTCATAATTCGCTCGTGATTCCAATATCTTATTCTTCATAAATGCTGATTCGAAACAAATTTCAACCTTTATTTGATCAAAAGATAGTGAGTGATCATTGTTTATAAATTATGAGAATAATTTATGGAAAAAACAAAAATTTATTTTCATCATTGCGTTAAAGAAGGTTCAACTAATCACCAAAAAATTCAGCGTAAACAAAAAATTTGAATTTACGATTTTACAAAAGTTTAAACTTGATTCTTATTTTGAGACCCCAAAAAAACCTCGTTTTTTAATCTTTTATTGTTTATATTTCTTGTCAAAAATTTTTTATAAATTAGCAATTTTGGATAGAGTTACATAAAACTTTGACTCATTGATCGATATGTGTCATATTTCAATGACATTTTTTTAAATATAAGTTACTCGGGTTTTAAAAAAATAGTCTATTATTTTTGACTGTATAGTAGGTCTCAGAACTTCTATCCTTGCACTCTGATATCTAGTCTCGAGGGTACGATGCATTGCGTACGGTGCACTGGTAAACTTAATTTGAAGTATATTTAAAATTCAGGAAAACCAAGCTCTAACAAACCAAGAAAATGGTAAAATTAAGGTCCAGATTGATATAAGTCCGTTACCGAGCCATGCCTTCCCAAAAGATAGAAGCCATATTGCTTCTTTCTTTCCCAATCCTATGCCACCCTATACCCAACTTTATACCACGTATAAAAAATGAGAGCCCATACAGACCAGTACATGAGTGAGCTTCAAGAATCGCCATACTTCGGAAGAGATGCCTCAAATTTTCACGCTGAACAACAAGAGCCGCAAAACGCACCCCTCCCGAATCATTAAACTGAAGCTAGTACGAAAGGTTAAAAAGAAACTGAATCGTACTATTAAGGCAAGTGAAGTGACATTGTGGAAAGATATCAGCAGCGGCATTTACCGGGACAAGCGACGTCAGTGATCGAGATCATATCCTAGGAATTTCCAGATCTAAGGCTAAATGCATATAACTTGTCCCTTGCAACCGGCACGTTTGCTCACATCTAGAAGCACCAGAGACTAATAGTCCTGGATAAAGGGCAGGGAAACCCTTCAACACCTTCGTTCTTTTGGCTTTCGAATGAGTTGATTGATGATCGGCGCGATGAAGAAGGTCAAATAGAATACCGCCGAAGCGTAGTTTAGTAGCTTCAAATCCCTCGAAATCTACGTCCTTCTCACTTTCAACGTAATAAACGCTTGCAAAAGGACGAAATGAGAGGGCATCCTGGACGCAATGGAGCACCGGTTTAAAATAAGAAAGAAGAACTTGGCCATATTCAACAGGTACTTCGATGCAAGAACGCTCATAGTGAAATCAACAGAAGGTCCCCACGAGTACCTGATGAGTACCATAGGGTTCAGTCATAGGTCAATCGATGGAACGCAAATTATGAGAAGCTACTACAGATTTCCTTGTTGAAACAAATACGACTAACAGATTTCACTAATGACATCGCAGCCACATAAGTAGCGGACAACATGAAGAAGTTCTGATTCGATGACGTAGCACGGATTTGGTTGAAATAATGTTAACACGGTTTCGATTCAGTCGACCTTGCACTTACGCGCGGGGAATAAGGGAAGCGGTTTTGTGAGTGGGTGAATATCCCACTCTACCGGTTATCATCATCTTTTGGAGTATTTAAAAGGTTTTTGCCTCTGAAAAAAAAACATACACATACACAAATACGCTCATATATATAAAGGGATATGCTGGTAGGAGTAGTCGAAACGGCTTCCTAGAGCCTCAAATATTTGATAACATCTCGATTTGGAGTTCCGTTTGCGGTAACGCTTAATAAGAAGTGTGCAAAATAGTGTGCAGTTTTTTTAGGTGTTTTAAGGGGGTCGTGAATAGGTTGATTAAAAATAGGTGTGGTGGAAGTAAGGGTATAAAGGTCAGCGGAGAACAAGGAGAGCATGTGAAAGAAAGAATCAAGAAAGGTGCTAGGATTCTGGGACAGGTTTGGGGGATAGGAAAGAGGAAATTTGGAAAAAATTGGGGTACCAGGCTGTGGTTATCTAATAAAGTAATATGGTCGGTGATCAGCTACGGAGTAGAGATTTGGGGATGGAAAGGCAGGGAAGAGGTGGAGAAACTAGAGAAAAGGTACCTAAGGTCGGTACTGGAGGTGTCAAGAAGAGTAGCGGGATATCTGGTGAAGGAAGAGTTGCAAAGGGATCTACTGAAAGGAATAAGTTATTGTATTAAAGACTTCGTCCCAAGTTTTGTCTACACATAATATTGCTGTATCATCAGCGTATAAAACTAAAGCATTAACTGGTAGAACTTTAAAAATATCATTGATATATAAGATAAGCAGCAAAGGTCTAAGTATAGTTCCTTGGGGTACAACAACCTTAACCTGACTAGATTTGCTAGTAGTATTATTTATTTTAACACACTGTGACCTATTTGTTAAATAATGCACTAAAAGTTGGTGAGGAATAATTCCATATCTCTTGAGTTTATCCAATAGTATCTTATGGTTAACAGTATTAAAAGCCTTGGCAAGATCCAAAAATGCTAATACTGTGGGGTAATTTTTATCAATGTTATTGTAAATAAAGTTTGATGTGAAAACAAGAGCATCATTAATATCTCTATCTTTCATGAATCCAAATTGATTTTTTGAGATTAAGTTATTTGAAACACAGAATTGTGACTAGTAGGCACAAGAAAAATATTATTACTATTATTGTCAATGCTTTTTTCAATATCTATAGGAGTTGGTCCTATCTTTTTAGCTAAATTTTCACTAACATTGCAAAAGTAAGTTGCAAAATTATTCGCTATTGCTTTATTATCCGATATCACTTCGTCATCATGAATGATATATTCTAAGTGACTAGAATCTTTTGTTTTTTTGCCTATTTAACTATTTACATATTGCCAAAGTTTTTTATTATCTTTACCATATCTATTGATCTAAGTATTTTCAAAGTTTTCTTTGGCTTATTTGATAAGTTCATTGAGAATTTTACAGTATAGATTATACTCATTTTTTAACGTAATATTATTTCTATCTAAATTCCAGATATTATAAAGCCTTTCTTTAGTTTTACACGACACAATAAGTCCCTTAGTGATGCAGTCGCTACGTGGTTTCTTGTTAGATTTATTTTTGATAATTTTACAAGTGGAGTCACTAATTAATTTTTGAATTTTAGATATAAAGTCGGAGATAAATTCATCAGGATCCAGTGTTTTATACAGAGACGTCCAATCTATCTGTTTGCTCAAACTAGTTAGACAATCATAATTAATTATGTATCTATCCTTATTGTGTAATATTTCTTTAGAGCCTACAGAAATAAATAGCGGATAATGATTCGTAAAGACATTAGAGTAGGTAAATGATTTAATATTGTTATAGTTAGTTTTAATAATATGTTATGTAAAAGATTTTTTTTTTAAAACTTTCATCTTTTCTATATAATATTAAAGACCGTCATAATTTTTCGTTGTCCGTAGACCAGATAAGAAAATAACTAGAGTACAAGTCACTTACTTAGATGCTCAGTCTGAGACCTCAATGCATTTAAGATTATAAAACCGGAACAAACAAATAAATGGAGTTTATACATTAGAAAAAAATATCCAAAAAGTTCAAAGGTATTTCTTAAATACATTATGGCACTCGAACTCAGACTGAGAAATTTTTATCATTATATTCTCATTAAACAGAACATTTTTTCCTTCTTACTGTTCAAATATTAGTCATAGAAGATAAAATAGTTTGAGCCTAAAAGGTAATAATTTTACAATAATAAATAAAATTTCTTAAACAATCTTTTACAATAAATTTAGTTAGATAATGTCTTGAAAATAATAAATAATTCAAGGTAAAAGTAATAAATAATGACTCAAATTGAACAATTAGTAAATAACTATGGTAATAAATAGAGTTCAAATGTTAAAACCCATAAGTAAATAAATTAAAAGTTACAAGTTAATTATTAAAAAGAATTGACTAATCGTTTATTAAAATTTTAATCGACCGCTAAGTAAATCATTCGATTATTGATAAAATAGTTCAAAGAAATTGATTAAATATTAAATTAATTTAAGAAATGTTAATATTTAAAAATTTTCATATATTAAACCACAAGTAACATTAAGATCTTTGTGTGCATTTATGTGTATGTATAGATGCGCCTATACATTAACATAAGTGTACCAGTAGGTGTATCGCTGTGCAATGTGTAGGAGGTAAAAGCATACAAGTATAATACATAACTTGTGATCTATACTTGTACATCAATATACGGGGAAACCGCCACCGCAGCATTTTTCCGACACATCCGAAGAGAAGGTAAGAGTCCCCGAGCCTCCGGTGTTAATTGTTTATTCAATTCTCCCTCCAATTGACAACCCAGGGGCCGTAAAAATCTCAGACCCGAGAAACTGCCGGGTGTTCGCTCTCTTCGTGCTTTGACCTATCTAGTGTTAACATCGTATAGTTTGAATCTCAATAGACTACGAATAATTCTGTTTCTTTAAATATAACCAATTGTAAAATAAAGTGAAGTTGTGAAGTGAATTAAATTAACAAAAAGTAAAGTAAAAGAACAAGATTCACAAATTGTATCAGGTACATTTTAAAATTATAATTCTTGTAAATTTTAACATTTTGAAACCGCATTATATGAAAGAAAATATTAGATTTCGCCCTTTTGTACTATTTATAACGAATTTGTAATTTAACCAATTTTTAATTTAAATAATATACTTATTAAATTTATCTAACGAACTATTTATTCAATCAAACCTATCATTCTCAATAAATTAAAACTCGGAAGTTCCCGGTCTATTATCCTAACATGCTAGGACCGAATACTGAAACATTTAATTATTTCAAATATAAAAATTAATTAATCATTCTAGATTAAATAATTCTTACATAACAAAAAAAATTGTCTATGCATGAGTCACCAGATTCATTAGGTCTCGTAATTTCATTGGAATACGGGAGGTAGCCTGAATCTATAAATGAATTTATGAAAACACCAGTAGTATTATCAGAACTCATTAAATTAATATTGAAGTCTCCAGCAACAGTATGATTTTTACGCCTGTTGTCACGTAGATACTCCAATATAAGGTTATTAAAAACCTCTCTCTGCATGTCATGGTATCGATACACTCCAGAAATTTTGATCACTTTATTATCCTTAAGTTTAATCGAAGTTGATTTAATTTTCAGAATACCAATGCATTCAATAGTTGTGTATGGCTGTTGTGCTTTTTTAACAAGCATAACAACACCATCAGCTTTGTTAATGGTGCCATGATTATAATAAGTATTATTGTCTTTTAAATTAAAAAAAGTAACACAAGCTAGAGACCAAGTTTCAGTGCGAATAATAATGTCTGGTTTAACTGATAAATTACTGATAAAAAGTTCTAGATTTTCGAAATTCGTATTTAGCCCTCTAACGTTGAGAAGCAATAGTAACAAATCATCAGAGCTCAAATGTCTATTTAAGCTGTTTAATTCACTATAATTTTCTTCAATTAATGGATTAATGTAGGGATGAGAATCTACCGGTAAAATATATGTTTTACTTATTTTACCAACTTACGATTAGTATTTTACCAGTTAATTAACCTAATGTGTGGATACTGGATCGATTTGAGGCATAAACTAATTAGGTCTTCTCCACAAAAAACTGAGTCGAATGCCGCCAACCACGACAAAATTAGTTCATCCGTTTGGGAGATATCGTTAACGATAAAAATCGACAAAATTGAGTTTTTAAAGAAAACTCTAAAATTATTCATTAGATCAATTTGCGTTTACAAATTCTTTATATAACTTGAAAAATTGCAGTAATTGCTGCTAACCTCATGAAAAAAAGTAAACTTATTCAAAACTTATCACAAATTAAAAATTTTAAAAATCGTGTTTCATTAAAGTTTCAAACAGTTTTTTTTTTATTGAGGTTGGAGAGCTCAAAAGATGACAATAAATGAATCAAGATAGGCGATAACATTGGTTCAAAATTTCTGTCACTCTTTTTATTATCAAAAAAAAAGTCGAAAATTTTGAAAAATGTTGAAATTTTATTTTACCGGTTAAATAGCCAAATAACTTACTGGTTAGTAACCGGATATTTCTCCACTCGCATCACTAGATTAATATGATCTTCTATCGGTACGTTATCAATATCTATTATTGGTTGCTACGATCAATAATCATACCTATTTTACCGATCGATTTAGGTAAATCTGGCTTAATAGGATAATCAGTGGTATTTCTTTCATGGTTAAACTAATAAGTTAAATATTCACAGCATATACCCGTCGCACAATGATCAATAGATCTGCTTTTGCTGAATTTTTTATTATAGTACAAGCGGTTGAGGCATTTTTTAACTTTACTTTTACATGATTTTGTAGGATGTTAACCAGCACAATACAGACACTTTTCTATGTTATTACACTTTTTGTGATTATGATTAGCTTGTCCACATTTGAAACAAAGGGTAAAATTGAAATGGTCAAAAACATGGCAACTTTGATGACCAATATATAAGTTAAAACCATTATCTTTTAAATGTTGGTAGGATTCCGGTGTAACTTGTAAAGTAAGAGTACATTTGCCTATAGCATTCCTATAATCAGCAAAAATGTCAAAAGCACCATCAATTTCGAGAAAATTTCGATTAAAAATATCCTCACACAGATCAGCTTTTTCTAAATCATTTTCAATATTTATCACTTTAATTTTCGGCAGCTTTAAGTGCTTCATCTCAACATAGTATTCACTACCTAACTTTTCACTAAGAACCGATTTTACTCTAGTTACATCAATACTATTTTTGCATGTTACTGATACCAAACCATTATTATTTTTTTTAACGTTATTAATTGGGATAGCTAAGTCATTCGTAATTTTTTTCTTAACATCATCTAGGGTTTGATGGTTGTTATTGTTTTTCGCTTTAACATGTATACAAAGAACTTTTTCAGGGGCTTTTCCAAGAACTTTAGTCACAACAGCACTGGCATAAGAAGGTTTGGTGTTATTGTGCAGATGTTTTTCAATCATTTTTTTCAGCAGTTTGTCATTTTTCTTGTATTTCAGTGTTTAATTGACGTAACAGTTCATTTTCCATCCTCAAGGTAGCCAGTTCATCAGCCTCTGGTAACTCAGATAGTGCAGAGTTATTACTAGATGCATTAAGAGTTAAATTGTTACACAATTCATTTCTCAATTTCTCCTTTTGACACAATTTTATTTGAGTAATAATTTTCCTGGCCTTAACATCCAGAGTATTAAGATCATAATCTGCCTTTGAGGTTAGGTTTTCACTCTGATGATTAGGAAAAATAACTAGTATATCACTTATGTAGTGTCCATTAATATATTTATCAAAATCACCTTCATGTTAGACGTTTTCACAAATTAAACAAATCACTAATTTAGGAACTTCAGTATTCGAATGACACTTGTAAACTTTGACGCATTTTACATGCCACCTTGCAATTCCGCCATCTGGGTCGATATAGCAAGTTTACTTCATTAATTTTTTTTTTCGTTAATTTATTCCGATCTACGGCTTCGGAATAAATATTTCCGACTTGACTTTTATATGAAAAGGGTAACTTAGTTATTTAGCTTTGATTTGCAAAAAAAAAAATTACACACATATAATGACTTCAGGAAATTGAAGAAAATAAGTTCGACCGACATAAGGTTACTACAAGCGTACTGGGTAAGGGTGAGACAGTTGAATCTCCGCTTTGTAGGTGTGTACACTTATTGGTTCCTATTAGCTAGTGGATTTTTTTCATGTAATGAACTATAAAATGCACACTCAACATTGATGGTTTTTTTCAAACATTCATATCTTAAAAGCCCCCTTCAATTTTCTTTGCGATCATTGATAGCTGAGAAATCGGTGATCAGAGACAAAATCTTCCTATTCCATTCAAAGTCTGATATCTCATCGAAAAGTGGTCGTATCAGAGTTTACACAAAGCAAATTGAAGCTAAATGATTAAATTATTCGTTCCATTTTGTGATTAAATCAGAAAATTTTTTCTCAAGTCCGTGGACCATTCTCTTATATCAAGATCTTAACACTAAAAACTTTAAACTTTAAATTGCTTTTTTAAGACCCCGACATGAAAATTTCTAACGATGACACAACCATTCGAAAAACTGCTGAAAATTTATAACTTTTATATCCCTTCAAATTTTCGATATATTCCCGTTAATATATCATCAAAATGATTTAAAATCGATCAGCATTTTATTAATCGTTTTAAACTCATTCAATACTTTGAAGATATTCCATAAGTTATTTTATTAATCTATACGTATTCATAAAATGAATTACCTTCAAAATTTTGGCTTGATCCTGGTCAGCTTCCTCTTGATCACGACGTTTCCTAAGCCGCAATCTACGAGCTGTTGGATCTTTGCTACCTATTAGAATCAGAACTATTATAGTATTACTCAAAGGAATTAATCATTAGTTTCTAAACGAACAGTATCGGCTTATCTTATTTACTCATAGTCTACCGAAATATTTCTTGTACTTATTGTTAGTTGTAATTTCATTATATTCAAATAAATACTTTCATTGTAATTACTAATCCCACTGAAAATTTATTTGATAAAAACAGGTGATAGACCCAGATTGTGCGAAATAAAAAAAAAAAAAAAACACCATTCGGTCACACTCGAAATGAAAGGTCGATTTCATAGAATGAATTATCATCTTGTCTCAAGAACTTTCATTTGACAATGAATGAAATTTATTGCATTATACATAAGTAAGTTGTATTACACATTGCCAGAAAATGGTTCAATTGAACTCTGAACTTTGATAAAATAACTAATAATTATCAAAATGTCAATGTTATGTACGTCAAATTATAGGTAATTTTATTAGCTATTACATGAATTTATCCAGTATCAGCTATCTTTTTTCAATGAAAGTTATTGTGTTGAAAGTTATATATGTGATTTTCACTGTTTAAATAATTTTGAAAAGCCACCATTTGTTAATTTATTTACGAATTTCGCTCATCCTCGAACTCATTTGCGGCTATTATCTAAAGAATATGTGTGACAAATTTAATCTAGATCCATCAAGAACTGTAAACACAATCGCGGCAACATCCCGCGTTATATTACATGTTGTAACGGAGTGCTCGTTACCCGTTAAAGACCCTCTTATACGCACTAAGTTAATTATCGAATCACGGTGCGCTGTGATTTTAAGCCTTTGTAAATATAATTGAAGCTAGTAAGTAAAGACCCAAGGTGGAGGTGCTGACGTAGTGAGAGTCGGGAAAGGTATAGTGAACGAAGAAACGCACCAAGAAAATTCTAAAGAAACATTGTGATCGAGCAGCCCAGCTGTATAACTCGCGGACAATTTTAATCCAGGCAGGTATTTTTATTTCACTTGACCAAAGTGGAACGAAGCGATGAAACTTCATTAATTGAATTGCTTGCTAGGCCATAACGTCAGCTTGCTTAAATTAATTGTAACGGAGTACACGGGACCTTCTTTATCCGGAGAAGGTCTTCGGTCCGAGCTAAAATTATCGACCGATTCCCTCAGGGCGCTGTGCTCCGAAGTACTCGCGCCAATAGTCTTAAGCTAGTGAGTAAGTCCCCGAGAGAGAAAGAGTGGGGAAGACAGAGCCAAGAAGAAACGAACCAACAAATTTTGGTAAGTTTTATTGTGTCCGAACGATTGAAGAATCGACATCATAAACATCTCACTCAGGTAATTTTTTTTATTCTATCGCTTTTTGTGGAACGAGGCGATGAATCTTAGTGAATTTAATGCGTGCTAGGCCCAATGTCAGCTCGCTTAAATTTAATTAATTTAAGAAATATTCTAATGCCCATTTGGTGTTCCAGAAAATAAAATTATTCCCTTAGAGTACAACGACGAAGTGGTGATCCAGGACCGTGCCGTCAACAACACCTCATCGAGGAGAAACTTCAAGGAAAGACGAGAAATCCAGGAGGAAGAACGTCGAGGGATTTTAGACAAAATAAAAACCCCAAGGAAA
>JZSA01006360.1:0-18735 GCA_000956155.1 Cotesia vestalis
TGAGTCATTTGGTCAAGAGGTAAAGTGTCAGTTTGAAGAGCGCGAGGTCCACGGTTCGAATCCCCGTCGGCACCGATTTTTTTTTTTTATGGACCTGATCGAGTCAGACATGAACAGATCTGATCAGACCTGAACATGCCTGTCCAGGCCTGATCAGGCATGGTCATTTTTCATGTCTGATCAGGCCTGAAGACTCATGCCTGTTCATGCCTGATCAGGTCTGATCATTTTTTCCCGGGAATTGTCACACGAATTTTATTCTTGTGTGCGTCCCTCTCTGCGCCTAGTGTTGGCAACAGATCCATACTCGGTGTGTCTCTAGAGTTTGACTATCTTGTATTATTTTGACTAATTTATTTTTTGTATTTTACTCTTTATCACTTACATTTCAGAATTTACATATTATTGTTATTAGTTCTTAAGTGTTAATTTGACATTTGTTCCAGGAAATTGTATGGGACTATTCATAATTTTATTATTTAATTGTTTATACAGTTACTGCCGTAGGTCTTTACCGCATTGTATTTAATCATATTATAAGCTTGTTACAGCATTTAATACCAAGGTCCAACGACGGGTATCGGGACAGGTAATAAGGGAAATAAAAAAGCAAAATATTGATTATTGGTAATAAATCATAGCCCTTACTCGCATGGGTGGTACCCTGTAATATCGGTCGCGAGTAGGACTAGTAAATTTTGGGAAACGGCTTGAGAGGCCCTCGAGATCGGACACGAGGCCTCTTAGTTTTTCGTAAGTATAAAATTGGAAGACACGCGGGAGCTCGCTTAGTGTGAGGAGTGTGGATCTAGCGCCTTGGTTTGAGTCCCTTTTCTTTTTGGTAAGTACTCACAAGTTGAGCTAAATTATTGTCCGCACGTCGCGTTGTCTCCTGGCTCAGATAATTTTTTATTAAAGATTATTATTAATTGTCGAGTCGACCCCTTTGTTAGTAGGGGCTATTCGTAGTAGAGTACCTGTCCCGAAAGCCACGCGTTTGTGTTCTTGAATTGGCCAGTATTGATTTAAAATTGTAATTGTATTTTTCGATATAACCCGACTGAGGAATTCGGGTATGCCTTAGTTTAAATTATTCAGATAAAATTTCTATTGCGCAGATAAAATTTCTGTTTCATAATTAAAGTCATCGTAAAATAACAAAGTAGTCTATTGAAAATCTGGACCAAACATTAATAATTATACGCGACATCACTATTATTATTTTTATTATACCGTCCATCCGGCGAAGGAACTCGGCTCTGGACTTAGTTTTAAGTAACTTGTTTGAATAAATATTTGTTTATATTATTGTTAATTTTTCGCAATATACAAAATTACTGTTTCTCCTTTTTCCTAACACACACACACACACACACACACACACACACACACACACACACACACACACACACACACACACACACACACACACACACACACACACACACACACACACACACACACACACACACACACACACACACACACACACACACACACACACACACACACACACACACACACACACACACACACACACACACACACACACACACACACACACACACACACACACACACACACACACACACACACACACACACACACACACACACACACACACACACACACACACACACACACACACACACACACACACACACACACACACACACACACACACACACACACACACACACACACACACACACACACACACACACACACACACACACACACACACACACACACACACACACACACACACACACACACACACACACACACACACACACACACACACACACACACACACACACACACACACACACACACACACACACACACACACACACACACACACACACACACACACACACACACACACACACACACACACACACACACACACACACACACACACACACACACACACACACACACACACACACACACACACACACACACACACACACACACACACACACACACACACACACACACACACACACACACACACACACACACACACACACACACACACACACACACACACACACACACACACACACACACACACACACACACACACACACACACACACACACACACACACACACACACACACACACACACACACACACACACACACACACACACACACACACACACACACACACACACACACACACACACACACACACACACACACACACACACACACACACACACACACACACACACACACACACACACACACACACACACACACACACACACACACACACACACACACACACACACACACACACACACACACACACACACACACACACACACACACACACACACACACACACACACACACACACACACACACACACACACACACACACACACACACACACACACACACACACACACACACACACACACACACACACACACACACACACACACACACACACACACACACACACACACACACACACACACACACACACACACACACACACACACACACACACACACACACACACACACACACACACACACACACACACACACACACACACACACACACACACACACACACACACACACACACACACACACACACACACACACACACACACACACACACACACACACACACACACACACACACACACACACACACACACACACACACACACACACACACACACACACACACACACACACACACACACACACACACACACACACACACACACACACACACACACACACACACACACACACACACACACACACACACACACACACACACACACACACACACACACACACACACACACACACACACACACACACACACACACACACACACACACACACACACACACACACACACACACACACACACACACACACACACACACACACACACACACACACACACACACACACACACACACACACACACACACACACACACACACACACACACACACACACACACACACACACACACACACACACACACACACACACACACACACACACACACACACACACACACACACACACACACACACACACACACACACACACACACACACACACACACACACACACACACACACACACACACACACACACACACACACACACACACACACACACACACACACACACACACACACACACACACACACACACACACACACACACACACACACACACACACACACACACACACACACACACACACACACACACACACACACACACACACACACACACACACACACACACACACACACACACACACACACACACACACACACACACATACAGACAGACATACGGACATCATCGCGAAAACATTCAGGGGAGCTTCCTAGGACCTCAAAAGGATCGTCAAGATCTGATAAGAACTCGAATTTCGAAAAACGGGGTGGAACCAATAACTTCCCGATTTTTGAAAATTTTTGATTTTCTGAGCGGGAAGTTAAAAATCTATCTTATTTAAATAACTCGTAAGCAAAAATATTCCGATAGAGGAGACAATTTTTAGCAGAAAACTCCTGAGTCGTGATTGAAAATTTTTAGTGGTTTTTGAGTTATAAAATTTTAGTTAACCAATCAGATGCGAAAATGAGCATTTAAAAAAAAGCAAAATAATAAATAATAAATTGGGCTGCGTTGCGATTTCCAACTTCAAGCTTCATATTTGGTTATTTATTTTTTTAAATAATTCTAATTTTTAAGAAATCAAACGAATGTAACCTTCAAAATAGAACTCTATTTTTAGTTACAAAAATAATTTTAAAATACTAGAAAGTAATTAAATTAATTGTCAATAGACAAAATAAATTGATTTGATGTTTACGATTGAGCGGAAAAATTTCAGAATGCTAATCAGGATAATAATAAAGACTTTTATCGAAAAAATAAAAAGAATCAACACTAGGCTGCTTTCCAAGATAATACTAAGGACTTCTATCAAGTGGAGCACCAGGACTAATTCCAGGCTGCTTTCCAGGACAATAATAAGGACTTTTATCAGGTGGAATAAGAGGACGACTTTCCGACTGATCTTTACGAAGGACTTACTGACATGACAAACTATAAAACTTCATTTAGAGACATAACTGAGAGCATGCTGAAGTGAAGAAGATAAAATTAATTAAATTATATTTCAGGGTACTAACTCAATTAATTTATCAACTAAGCCTAAATTACATTATTACAACTGGGTTATAATTTTAAAGCAAAGTCATTAGCATGCAAACCTTATGTAATAGAACATAGCTACAGCAGTTTTTCGAAATGCCTTCCATTATTTTGAACGTAACACTGAAGACGTTTAACAAAATTTGTGCCACAGTCATCAATCATCTTCCGTGTGATTTCATTGATGCAATCAGTGACTTTTTCTCGCAAAGTATCCTCGTCATTGACGGGATATTGGTAAACGTTCGCTTTAACATGAGCCCATACAAAATAATCCAATGGATTGAGATCTGGTGATCTAGGAGGCCAATTTATTATTCCACCTCGACCGAAGTAGTGATTGCAAAAATGTGCATGAAGCCATGCTTGAGAAGCTCCTGCTGTGCGAGCGCCATCTTGCTGAAACCACATTTCTTAATAAATTCTCTGTGGGATTCCTGCCTACCGACATTATTTTTGCAGATGTTGGTCGAGAAAAACCACATATAATTCCGCTGTTAAATTTTCTTCAAACTCATAAGGGCCAACCTATAATAAACATTTAAACATTAATGCCGTAACTTCACGAATCAAAATTTGGTAAAAGGAAATCATCATAAATTTCATTTACAATAGCGCGTTGGCCAAAGTGGATTCCGGGCCAGATGTTGATGGAAAATCGGTTTTAGTGATTACGAACAACGGTGCAATGCGGATTTTCTTTAGCATAACAGTGGGGATTTCAGATATTCCAAAACGAATTCCGGCCAAATTTACTTTCATCAGTAAACAAATCTTTTTTCAAAAAATTATCATCGTTCTCAATTCGATTGAAGAGTTCCTGACAGAAAGCAACATAAACTGGATAATCTTCGGGCTTCAACTCTTGAACTCGTTGATAATGATAAGGGTGGATTTTTTCTTCTTTAAACGTTCGTTGCACAGTACCATACGATAGATTTAATTGCTGAGCAACTCCACGAATACCAATCTCTGGATCTTCTTCGATTAAAAAGACGGTATGAATGACATCAACTGGATGAGTACTTTATTGGTTAAATCAAAATACAACAACTGCGTGAAGTCAAAGTATTATCATACTAAATAATGAATACAGAGGTTAAAGTGTTATACATAGTCCGTTTTCCAGCATCGTGACTCACTCTGTGGCTTTTTGGTCGGATAAAATTCTTGAAACTTTATCTGTTACTTTAGATTGTCTCAAAATTGTGATCTAGAACAACAGACAAAGTTTTAAGAATTTTATTCGACCAAAAAGCTATAGAGTAAGTTACAATGCTGGAAAGCCGACTATCTCAAAATTGTAATTTGTGTATCAGTGATAATTACAATGTAAACCATTTCAATTAAGAACCAGATATTAAACTTAAAATTAAGACTTAACTGAGTTGATTATGAGACTCGAAGCTTTGTCAAAAATTTTGCAATGCATTTCTTGTGTTTAAATTTTGTGAGTCTCAGTTCCCTCGGCGTTATCTTTAAAACAAATTCTGTAAAACAATTAGGAAAACCGTTGGCTCTAAAGGCCATCCCTGCAACTTCCCACTAATTCTATTCTCAAAATTGCCCTTCGTACGTTTTTGAGCTCTTCGAGCGCAAAAGTTTTATCAAAGTTCGATAAAACACAATTTTTTTAATTTTCAAACTGCTATGACTTTCGAATGAATCAACCGATTTTAATGTGGTTGGTAGCGATCGATGTAGTTTCTTAAACTCTATGAAAATGTAGAACAAAAAAATTAGTCTGATCAAAAATTTTGGAGTTATCACAAAAAAACAGTTCTTTCGATTTTTTTCGAACGATAGCCAGCGACTATAGTGCGATACTATAGGAAATATCAACTGGCCAGAATCAAACAAGAGTCAACAGGAGCGCAAGCGTGGTTGGGTGGAAAGTTGAATCACTCGACCACACTGCTTTAATAGTAGCCCTAGACTGCGATCCGATCTTCGTAGAAACTGCTGAAGAGAAGACCAAGGAACTAATGAGAAAAGTCACCCAGGCTTGCGACGCCAGTATGTCTCGGAAACGTAGCATGAATTCAAGACCATCGGTGCACTGGTGGAACGACGACATTAGCATTCTACGTTTAAAGTGTCTTAAAAAAAGAAGAAAGTTTCAGCGTGGCTACTGTAACAGGGTAAAATTACCCTAAATCGATAAGTAACCAGAAATCAATAATTATTCGACAAAGCACTGGCGCGTCTCGATCTTCGGGCCTAAAGGGAGAATAGGAGGGGGTAGTTCTGGGTTATTATAGGGGAGCCGTGCAGTAAAAAAGGGAGAAGTAGTGTGACCGCCAGATATAGTGCCACGGAAATCAAGAGGGACCGATCCCCGGAGTAGTGACGAGACGAAGGAAGCCAACTACAACTCGGACTTCATCTTCAATTAGAGAGTTAGATCATCGTCAAGGTATCAATTATTACTCTGCGGGAAAGAAATGGACCGCGGTTTACCTAATACTCGGTTACTTCTCCGAATTAATTATCAATTGGATCGTTTAATCGACGATTATTTCATTAATCAGAATTAAAACATTTGTTAGTTTGGATTGAGTGATTTTCCTGGGGGCTTATACCCGAGAGTTACTCAGTCGACCTTGACGGATCAATTCTCTCTACATTCTTCGGGAAAAATTTTAACTAACAAAAATTAATCAATTAAATTAATTAACATCTGAAAAATTCGTTTATTAAATTGTTGTAATTGTATAAACAATTAATTCAAAAACGAGTAATTAATTTTTATGCTTGAAAAATAATCGACAAGTGTTTTCTCGTGGAAGCTTGGTCAAACGTCGGTATATATTTTGGCGTCGCAGTAATTCCAAATACCCAAGGTCAATAACTACCAAACTAGCGAATGTTTTAGATTCTAATTCTGAGTGTGTCGACTTTTGTCGATTTTTGTAATTGAAAATCTTTACATGGAATTATGTCGAAAATTATATGAGAAAATAATTAATTTAAATATTCTATATTGCGAAATAATTTGTCACGTGTCAATTAATTAATTTGAACTCAAGTTCGTGGATTTTAGACAAATTAAAATTGACTGAAAATTAATAATTAACAGCGCGGACATTGTCCAAGAATTTAGTTACTCTATGTTGAAAATTTTCGCTAATAATTTTGGTCACGATTAATTAATTTATGTCGTTAATTTTAAATTAATAATTTCTGAATTAATTGTCAAAAATAATTCTCGGACAGAACAATTTTCATGTCGGCAGATTGTTAAGACCTCTGTCGTCATATTTTTAATCTATTAATTCAAGATACGAAGACCTCTTGTAATTAAATATTTATTGTTGTATTTTTTTTATTTTTTTTTATTTATTTATTAATTTATTTAGATCCTGGAGTTAACTCCTTGGGACCATATTTCTTTTACATTATAATTACAGAGTTTTTTAGCTATTTTAATATAATTTATAAATTCATAAAACACAGCATTTACAGACATTAATCATCGCTCTTACAAGTTATCATCATATCCCATCTCCTCATTTAGTCTACTCAACTCTTCATTCAATAGATGTAAAGTACATTTTTCTTTAAATTCGCCAAGAGTAGATAAAGAAGTTATCTCAAATGGCAGCGAATTCCAAAAATTACAGCCAACGACAAGAAATGATCGCTGATATGTCGTAGTTCTAGCGAATGGTACTTTAAGAGTATCTGTCTTCCCCATATCACGCCGAGAAGCAACATTTGGCCTAAGATCAAGCTGATCACCAAGCAACCCCGGCCGCATGAGACACAATGCTTTATAAAACTCACAAGCAATCAACAGAAGCCTACGATTCTGAACCGTAAGCCACCCAAGCTGCCTCCGATGTTGTGATATATGTTCTCGGCGCCTAACCCGAAGTATATATCTCACACAATTATTAAGTGATACTTGTAACGATCTTTCGAGTTCAACAGACAAATTCGTCAAAGCACACGCACAATAATCATAGATAGGCAATACTAATGCAGTGACTAGCCTATGTTTTAGCGCAACACTAAGATAGGAATCATTCATGCGTATTCGATATAAAGTCCCCGCAGCACGCTTTCGCATGTTTGCTACTTGAGAGTGCCACGAAAGTGTGTTATCAAAAACTACTCCCAAGTATTTGAACGATCCAACGTACTCTATTAATTCATTACTCAAGTATAGACTTAAATCATTCAAATTCATATTGTTTACTCTACATACATTTATCGTGCTGCAAAAGACCATAGCTTTCGTTTTTGACAAATTAAGATTAAGCTTATTCAACACACACCATTCAGCAATACATTGAATATCCATATTTAGACGTTCGATACCATCAAGAATATCATCAACCTTACATTGCAAATATATTACCAAGTCGTCCGCATACAGTAAGTATTTACAGTTTAGAAAGCATTCAGGAAGATCATTGATGAATATTGAGAAGAGCAGAGGACCCAAAACGCTGCCCTGAGGAACTCCAGAGTTGATATTCACCCAATCTGACTTGCAGCCCCCAGCAATTACCGACTGCTTTCGGCCATAGAGATACGAAAAGATCCATTTAATTGCATCATACGAAAAGCCAAGCTTTATAAGCTTTAATATCAGTAGTAAGTGATTTACACTATCGAAAGCTTTTGTAAAGTCAAAGTAAACCGCAATAGTAATTTCTCCTTTATCAACTCCCATCCTTATATCATCCGCGAGCCTAAGAACAGCAGTTTGAGTCCCCATGTCCTCTCTAAAACCTGTCTGCCTACGATCTAGCAAGTTACGATTTAACAAATATTTCACAATTTGATCATGAACAGTCCTTTCTAATACTTTCGATAATGCGCAAAGCAGAGCTATAGGGCGATAATCTGACGCAGTTGATAGATGCTTCACTTTAGGTAGCGGCTTTATTAGTGAGCATTTCCATAGCGAGGGAAAAACACTTTTATTAATTGATGCATTAAACAACTCTACTATTAGCGGAAGAAGCACTTCAAGCATAGATTTATATTCTTGCATTGATATTCCATCAACGCCTCTCGCACGAGTCGAAATACGCTTAACCGCATCTTTAACACTTAGCGAATCTACTTCACAAAAACACAACTGTCCTTCACCACTTATGAACTGTGTATCAGCTGAAAACTCTTCAAAACTAGGCAAAGGCTCACCACCAGACACTGATGCGAAGTAATTGTTAAGTTCCATCGGATTTAGTACAGGTTCATGCTGCAATTGTGATCCCTTCCTAGTAAGTCCCATCTTGTCAAATTCTTTCCAAAACGCCTTCGTGCCACCTGAAACCGCAAACTTAGACTCCAGATATGCATCTTTTGCGCTAATAACTCACGTTTGAACTCACGGCGAAGATCTATATATCTAACGAATAAACATGATGAGTTATGACGCTTGGCTGCTCGATAGCAGACATCTCTTTCCTTTTTTAAGGCACGAAGACCCGCTGACATCCAAGGTACTGGAGACCGTTTGAAAGTTGTTACTTTTTTCGGAGCAACTGCATCGAGCAGACTATTAAACAGTGAGTTGAAGTTAGCAAGCTTCAAATCAACATCCTGCTCATTTTCAAAAACAGACACGTCATAAGATGAGATAAAATCCTCTACAGCATCGGAAGTAATGTGTTTAAGAGATCTATAAGTAATTATCTTCTGCTTGCAGCACATGGCTTCATAATTAATTGAAATATAAATAAGGTCATGGCCTGATAGAAAAAGCTGCTGTGATTGCCCCCATGCAGCTAGCATTGAAAGATCACTGACTGCACAGATGTCAATCCATGTATCTGATGTCCTGGTATGATGCGTGGGCTCCATAGGAACCACCAGTAATTCTTGCAGGGCTAGAAACTCTTGAAGGCTAATTGACTCCGGTGTTTGTACTAAGAGATTAGTATTCAGATCTCCCATAACGCAGACAAATTTATATTTCTTCACATGCGCAGAAAGCTCATCTTGAAATAATTCCAAAAAACCAGCTCTAGGGGGTCTATAGACTACCACAATCAGTATCTTCGGATGCAAAGAGCTCCAAACTTCAGCAAATAGAAATTCTGGGACACCATCAGAAGGCAATGACATTGAAGTGGCGAGAATTCGTGAAGAAAGCCCATTGCGTATGTAGAGCGCAACTCCACCACCGACACGGCCACGACGATCAATACGAAGCACTGAATGACCTGGCAAGCTAACCTGAGAATCCATGATCATGTTATTTAGCCATGACTTAGTCACAGCAATCACATCATAGTTGTTATGGCAGAAAAAATCCCGAAACTCGTCAATATGAGTAGCTGAGGCTAATGACTGGGCATTTAAACAGCATACATTTATAGTAGAGACCGCTGAAAGCTCTGAAGAGGCCGATTTTCTATTTACTGACCGTTGAAGAGAACTTGGATGCTCTGACACCAGCTAAGAACATCCAGGCGATAAATTAACGTCTGAAAAATATTATAGCTTGATGCTGTCAAGGTTGGTTGAAGGCAAAATCCTTATTGGCCTAGAAGTAGCATCTTTCCTGAGATAAACAGCATCATCCATGATCCAGATGTGCTTGCCATCAACCTGTGCAAACTTCTTTCGAACTTCATCACATAACTTTCGTAACTCAACTGGGGTACGTCTGTTGACACTAACTTTATTGGCTGGCAGCGAAGCAACAATATTATTTGCCATTAGGTTAGGCACCTTTTTCTTTGCTTCAATAACTTGCTTGCACTTACTTACTGAAGTGAGCTCAACAACAATCGCTCGTGAAAGAATTCTTACTGAGTTCAGCTGTGGATTTGCCTTCTTTTTGCCCATGCGCTGTGCTCGAATAATCTCAAACTACGATAACGGAAAGTCTAGAACATTAGCTAACGCTGGAACAAAATCCGATGCAAGCTTCTTAGGATCCACCGTATCTTGTGTTTCAGGAACGCCAGTAATGACAAGTTGATTTGCGACACTAAGACAAGCAACACGTAGGTTAAGATCCAGATCTATTGAAGCACCAACCGGGGCAGCAGCCTCAGCCACTTTTTTCTCTACTTCGACTAGACGAAAATCATATTTTGAGACCTTCTTTGACACTTTACGAATATCCTCAACATTCTTCTTGAAATCACCAGTCAACGATTCATACTTCGTTTCATACTCCTTTAAATTATCTCGAATTCCTTTGCTATCTTGCTTGAGAGCATCCACAGTTTCTTCTAAAGTTTTCAGAGTAATTTTCATTGACTCCAAACCACCTAATCTCTCTTCAATTTTTGTCAAAACTGATGTCATGACAGCCACAGACGATTCTAGAGAGCATGAAGGACATTTATCAGCTACAGCCTCTGAAAGAGTTGAAACATCAACTGCATATCTAGTTGCAATACAGTCAGCATGAAATGAATGTTTACATTTCAATTTTGACTTGACACACTCAGCTGATTTCGCTATCTCTAGATAACAAAGAGCGCACTTGGGTCTAGGCATCTTCTAGCTGTCCGCCGGTAACAATGCAGATACTGTACAACAACACGCACTACAATCGCACGAAGAACGTCTATACCATTGATATAGTTCGCGGTAACCAAAAACACGTGGCGACTACTCAAATTGCCAAATTTGCTCGAATTAGAGTTCACTCCACTAAATAATTATCTCAGTAAGCACAAAAAATAAAATAGCAAATAAAAACTATTAATTGAAAGAAGTAGCTAGCCACTGAATATTGAAAAAGAAATAAAACTATGGAGCTAATAAAGTACACGTCCACCTCTCAGTACGCTAGCGACCAATTTATATATATATTGTATTATTAAGACCACGACAATAAATTAGTTAGGAATTTTAATCGATTAAATCAAAAAATAAATTAGCAATCGGAATTTGAAAATTGATTATTTAGTTCAAAGCTATTTTGAAATTTGGTTGTTAATTTGAAATATTGTTGACTAAAACTAATGATTGAATAATTTTAATTAAGTAATTTTAAATCAAATTAATTATTATCAATTCTTAAAATAAAAATCAAGTCAATCATTACAAGTGTGGGTTATGTGTGTAAAGATTAGTATGGGTAATGTGTGATCGAGAGTGTTAATAGTGTTAAGATGTCCTGGTTAGCCGTTCGTTAGGCTATAGTTTAAGTGATTATAGTATGTGTGAGTGAGCGCTTAAATTGTTAAATTTTATTGTTAATAAATATCGATATATTGTTAATTAAATTTTTATTATTCAACAGCTCCTTCCTCCACTCTCTCTACCCTAAGATAAGTTTCTCTGCTCTGGACCGGTTCCAGGAACCGTGATAATAAATTTGGTGGTGCCCTAATAATTATTGTAGTTTGTTATTAAAATTTCAGTTTATTTATTAATTGATTAGGGGCCAATTGGACAGAAAGCAAAGCTGTTACAAGATGACCTAACTCTGCAGAGCAGTTGGCAGAGTATAACAAGGCCCGTCGAGAATTAAACAGAGCCATCAAAGAAAGCAAAAGACGCTGCTGGAAGGAACTGGTCGCAGAAGTAAAGAAAGATCCATGGGGCAGACCGTATAAGGTGATTATGACCCACCTGAAATGCCAGCCAATGCCATCACCTACGTGTCCACAGCTCCTAGAGAAGATTGCTACTGCGCTGTTTCCCCAACAACTGGTATTAACCTACAAGTTGGAACAGCTCAACCCTAAAGACATCTCAACTATCACGTTGGATGAGCTGATAGAGGCAGACAATATTGCCCTAAAATCAATCCTTAGGGCAACACCGACATTATTCCTGGACGTTTACGACACATGCCTGAGAGAAGGGACTTTTCCCCAGAAGTGGAAAGAGCAACGGCTAGTACTACTTCCGAGAGGGAAAAAACCGCCGGACGAACCGTCATCCTACCGACCACTCTGCATGTTAGACACGGCCGGCAAGATACTCGAGCGTATAATTTATCAGAGAATAGAGGCCGTAGTCGATCCAATCCTGGCAGAGAACCAATTTGGTTTTCGAAAAGGACGGTCAACCTTGGATGCAATCAAAGTGGTTGTTGATATAGCCAAGGATGCAATTGCTGGAACGAGATGGAAGGGTGGAAAGAAGAAATACTGCTTGGTGGCTGCTTTGGACATCAAGAATGCCTTCAACTCCGCTAACTGGAACTGCGTTATACAGGCTCTCGAAGAAAAAAACGTACCAGGATACCTTCGCAGAATTGTAGCGAGCTACTTCACGAATAGGGTCCTGAAATATGACACGAAGAACGGTCCGGAAGTGTACGAAATCACCGGAGGAGTGCCACAGGGATCAGTCTTAGGTACTCTGCTATGGAACATCATGTATGATTGCCTCCTGAGAACAGCATTGCCCACGGGAGTCAAACTTGTAACATATGCGGATGACGTCGCTGTCGTGATCGTCGCAAAGCACCTCGAAGAGACAGAAATAGCATTTGATATTATATTCAGACGAGTCAATTTGTGGATGGACATGGTGAACTTGCAACGAGCCAAGCATAAAACCGAGGCAGGGCTCATCACCAATAGAAAAACGGTAGAAACCATCAAGTTGTGAGTCGGAGAACAATAAATCACATCGCAACCATTTATCCGTTATCTGGGAGTGGTGCTGGATGCCCGACTTAACTTCAAGCAGCAGGTGGAACACGTCAGTGCCAAAGCGTCATCGGTGAGGGCTAGCCTCGCACGGCTGATGCCTAACATCGGAGGCCTAATGCAGAGCAGGAGGCTACTATTGTCATCAGTAGTCACATCAGTGCTCACTTACGGAATATCCATTTGGGCTGATGCACTGAAAACTCAACAATCATGAAGATAAGCGGGACCAGTATATCGACTAGGTGCCCCATGAGTAGCTAGCGCCTTCTGCACAATATCAGAAGAAGCAGTGTGCGTCATTGCCGGAACCCTACCTCTTAGAGTTCTAGCAGAGAAAAGACGGGCCCTTTACCAACGAAAAAGGTCAATTGTACTGAGCCCTGAAGAACTTCGAATTGAAGAACGGCAGAACAGCATAGGTCGATGACAACTACAATGGGATGATGCAGAGGAGGGTAGGTGGACTCACCGCCTCATACCTCGGATCGACATTTGACTTAACCGGAACCACGGCGAGGTCAATTACTATCTTACGCAGATGTTGTAAGGACACGGGTGTTTTCAAGAGTATCTACACCGCTTTAAGCACGATGATTCTTCGGAGTGCCCGTCCTGCCCAGGAGTTGCTGAAGATGCGGAGCACGTCTTCAGAAGGAAGAGCAGTAGCTAGATCCTCCCCTCACAAAGTAATGCCTGACGGCGGTTTCCATGAGGGATGAGAGGAAAGAAGAAAAGGGGTATATGGTTTTGTGAATAGGGGCGTTGGCGTCGAGTTTTAGTATGACGCTGCGTCGAATCTTCACATATCCAGGCGAAACAGCTATGCCTGAAATCCGCAAAAAGGATTCCCCCCCCCCCAATTAAAAGAAAAAAAAAACACACACACATAAAGACGTACGGACATCATCGAAAAAATAGTCAGGGAAGCTTACTAGGACTTCCGAACGTCGAGATCTGTTAAAACCGTGATTTTTGCAAAAAAATTAATAGTTGGAATAACACCTAATGATTATTAATAAAAACGACTTGAACTTGGCAGCAGTTGTTTATAACAAAAACTTCAAGTTGAGAAACTCATAAAAATATGATCAAACATATTAATAACGTAATAATTAAATAAATTCACACATAACATAAATTTTTTTTTTATTATTATACAACTCAATGTCTTCATTAGTATCGTAGAAAACAGCGTGGAGTTTGTTTCATATTTTTTTAATAAAAAGCTTTATTATTATGCTGATAAGCATAATAATAAGGTCAATGTTCAACACATTGTATTTAAAAAGGGATGTTTTTACGTTTCTTGATTGGTTAAAAAAAGTTGTAGGCGTTTTAAAGGGTGTTGTCTAAGGGTGTTCAGTGAACAGGCCCACTCAGTGAGCAATACGTCACTGTGGGCTCCCCAAATTTACGAGCCGCACCTGACAAGCGCTCGTTCCCGCAAAATTCACCCCGCTTGCGCAAACCGACTACTCGATCACGCCACATGTATGGAATTTTACTATTGGCTATCGATGTCGACATCAATAGAACGAATTTATTGATTGGTTGTTCGCTCCGCTGACATGCGCAGTCAGGCTTCTTCACGAAACTGACCAGCAAGAAGACGCATTATTATATAGGCTCCTAGTTTTATCGCTATACAGTTACGCTTCGCCATTTTTTGTGCAATTTAGTCGCTTTGAGTTTATTATACGCATTTTCGCTATTTATTGAGTTAAACCGCTTCAAATTAATTGTGATTAATTTTGTTCTATTTGTTTCAGTTAATTTAGTTTTCTGAGCAATAATTAACCGCTTTTTCAGTGCCAACGTTGTTGCCCACCGCGTGTCAACCGGCTTCGCTTTCGCTAACACACTGCATTTTATATATCCGCTTAATAGTAATTAATCCGCGATTATTACAATTAGATATAAGGTGTAAATGGTGTAAATAAATCAATAGTTTATATTGTGAATAATATTCCGCTTGTGTTTAAGTAAATTAATTGAGAAACCCAGCCAACACCAGATCCATTGTTTCCCGCCTATCCGCCCACTTAATAGAGCTACAGCTAAAAAATTTAAAATTTTCATTGTTAAGATCTACCCCCGCATTCCTCTGTGGAGTGGGATATCGTAGAATTCGTTCATAAATTATTTTTACATTACTTACACAAAATTCATACACAATTAGGAGTCTGTAGTAGCTAGAAGTCCAAAATTTTAAATTTTCATTGTTAACGTCCACCCCCGCAATCCATATTCGGAGTAGATTGTCATAAAATACGATCTCAGATTATTTCTACATCCCATAGAACAGATTCTTACCAAATTCTTAGCCTTTAAGAGCTACAGCTAAAAAATTTTAAATTTTCACAGTTAAGATCCAGCCCCGCATTCCTCTGTGGAGTGGGATATCGTAGAATTCGTTCATAAATTATTTTTACATTACTTACACAAAATTCATACACAATTAGGAGTCTGTAGTAGCTAGAAGTCCAAAATTTTAAATTTTCATTGTTAACGTCCACCCCCGCAATCCATATTCGGAGTAGATTGTCATAAAATACGATCTCAGATTATTTCTACATCCCATAGAACAGATTCTTACCAAATTCTTAGCCTTTAAGAGCTACAGCTAAAAAATTTTAAATTTTCACAGTTAAGATCCAGCCCCGCATTCCTCTGTGGAGTGGGATATCGTAGAATTCGTTCATAAATTATTTTTACATTACTTACACAAAATTCATACAAAATTAAAAGTCTGTAGGAGCTAGAAGTCAAAAATTTTTAATTTTTATTGTTGACGTCCACCCCCGCAATCCAGTGAGTCCCAACATTTTTGGTTGCATTGTGTTCTCTCGGTGGTCGTACCAACGGCAACGGTGAGAGTGTTTGTTTGTATGTGACTCCGCACGTGGTCGAGCACAAAATTTTCAGGTTATCAGTTGTCCTGTTTTACATAGAGTATAATTAATTACGGAATCGAAACCGATATTGATAATTTAGATATAACGCTCACCGTTGACGTCGGTCACATAAATATATAAACATTGGATTTGTTATTATTATTTAGGTTGTATATAACCTCGAGCTGGTATATTGTGATTATTATCAGCATAGTATATTAATAGGATAACAAGCTATAAAACAATCTAAGCCAGCGGGGCTGACAATAAGTTAGACATCCTTAATAAACATTTTTAAAATATATTTGTTTATTTTCTTAACGACCACCGTGAGAATATTTATTTGTCTCTCGAGTTTTGCACGTCATAACTTCTACTTAATTATTTACTCTCCTTTCTCTCTGTCCACTTTCCTTAATTTGTCTCAAAATCAACTCGTGAAGGGCCCTGATTGATGAAGGGTTTGTTATTCTTCCCTGGTAAAAGAGTAACTGGCGTCCAACGGGGTTTCTAACCCAGCCTGTGTGTCAACGGGTAATTTATTTGTTTACTTGGGCGACCTGGACAAGAATATTCGGGAGTTGACTACTCCACTGTTGGCTTTCGGAGTATTTTTTTGTTACAAATTAATTGTGATTAATTTTGTTCTATTTGTTTCAGTTAATTTTCATTTCCTGAGCAATAATTAACCGCTTTTTCAGTGCCAACGTTGTTGTCCACCACGTGTCGACCGGCTTCGCTTTCGCTAACACGCTGTATTTTATATATCCGCTTATTAGTAATTAATCCGCGATCATTACAATTACATATAAGGTGTAAATTGTGTAAATAAATCAATAGTTTATATTGTGAATAATATTCCGCTTGTGTTTAAGTACATTAATTGAGAAACCCAGCCAACACCAGATCCATTGTTTCCCGCCTATCCGCTCACTTAATAAAGGGTGTTGTCTAAGGGTGTTGTCTAAAGGGTATAACGGGGTCGATGAAGACGACACCCACACTAGCAATGGGAGCATTACTAAATGTAAGGCCCCCGAATCTACACGCAGAATCAACGGCGATCAAAACGGCGCTGACTGCAATTTGGAGGACTATGGAGAAAGGCATCATACGGGCATGCAGGGATCCTGGAGGTGGAGGACTTCAAGGAGACTCTAACTCTTAGAGGAGACCGATGCCCAGTCAGATACTACTTCAGGAAACCCTATCAGGCAATATCGCCGACAAGGCAGGAATGGCTAGATAATGCGGAAGAACTACTGATACCTACAGGATTAGTCTGGTATACAGACGGATCCAGCTCAAAAGCAGGTACAGGAATAGGCATATGGAGCAATGGACCTAGAACAGAACTCTCAATGAGACTAGGGCACACGGCCTCCATACTACATACGGAGATATATGCTATAAAATCCTGTGTTGAACATATGGCCTTATGTATGGTGCTGATGAGCACCTAGAGTTTGACCCGGTGCTCGACCTGATGAGAGTTACGATTATTGTCCGGATGAGCAGCCTGGAGTTTGTCCTGGTCCTCCACCTGATAAAAGTCCTTATTATTATCCTGAAGAACAACCTGGAGTTCGCTCTGCTTATTTTTATGATAAAATTGCTCATTATTATGCTGATAAGCAGCCTTGAGTTTGTCCTGGTGCTTCACCAGGTAAAAGTCTCTATTATTATCCTGATGAGCTAACTGGAGTACGTCCTTTTAATTTTTTTAATAAAATAGTCCTTATTATTATTCTGAGAAGCAGCCTCGAATTGGTCCTGATGCTCCACCTGATAGTAGTCCTTACTATTATCCTGATGAACAACCTGGAGTTCTTTGTGCTTATTTTTAACTTTCCGCTAAGAAAATTGAAAATTTTCAAAAATCGGGAAGTTATTGGTTTCACCCCGTTTTTCGAAAATCGAGTTCTCATCAGATCTTGACGTTTTGAGGTCCTAGAAAGCTTCCCAGACTATTCCCGCGATGATGTCCGTATGTCTGTATGTATGTGTGTGTGTGTGTTTGTGTGTGTGTG
>JZSA01006363.1:0-17500 GCA_000956155.1 Cotesia vestalis
GGTTTTTCCCAAGGGATGGGAAAATCCTGAGCACTTTTAGTTTATAGCTAGAAAATAAAACTTAGAATTTTAATTTTTTATGATTTAATCCGCTAAGGAAATTTTAGTTAAACTTTCCTTAAGTCTTTTATGATGGTGGGCTCGGGTTCGAAAGATCACATCTGCTGGTCTAACGTAGCCACGATCAAGGGACAGCAATACCCAAGGGTATATCTTCGGAATGTACAATTGCAAAACGTAGCTTGTACATTTTTTTCAGAATAATTACCTGAAAGAGCTACGGATCGAAAATAAGTTTTGAGAATAGTCAGTTCTCTCTGAACAGTGAGCGATAACTGATTGCTGTCCTTCTGACCGTGGATTCGTTCTCTTATCCAAGTCCTTCATTTCACTCTGGAATCACTCTGTTTTCAGAGTCAGAGTGAAATCATATTGAAAACAGTGTGGATTCAGAGTGGTTTTGTGCCTTTTTTCCAGAGTCAAATCACAGTGAATCCAGAGTGATCCCAGAGTGAATTCAGAGTAATCTCAGAGTGAATTCAGAGTAATCTCAGAGTGAATTCAAAATGAAACTAGAGTGTTTTCAGAATGTCTTGAAAATGTTTTCAACGTGGGTTTAGCGCTTTTCAGAGTAAATTCGAATAATTCTCAATTTTGTCCTTAGTATATTTATGATAACTTTAACACGAGTGTAGTGTATTGAGTTTTCATAATTTACCTAATTATATTAACAGTTAGACGACAAATGGTTAATAAATTGATAATCATATAGCATTTTTCGACTATATAATTAACAACCATTTCATTCTACAAAATAAGAGATAACAAATTTTGTAATTTGAAAATACTTTTAATTAGTTAACAGTCTATTTTTATCTTTATTATATTAAATTATGAAGTCAACAGGTGAATTTAGTATTATACATTATTAATTGGTTCCCTATTTAAAAATTTTTAAATGTTATGAATTTTTGTATGACTTAAAAAGATTTTATTTTGAAAATACTAGGATTTTAAGATTATATATAATTTCTATATAACTACATATAATTACATATAATTTATATATAACTATATGTCATTACATGTATTTGTTTTTAATAATTGATCGAGCTAAATTTTGAATTATTTTAATTTCAAATTATTAAAATTCAACCAATTAAATAATTGTCTTCGAATAAATTAATTTATCAATAGTCAATAAATCTTTCTATCAGTGTATATTAATAATTAATAATTTACAAACAAAATAAAAAATTTTGTTCATTACGCATTGATCAAGTATACGATTTGCATTACTTGTAGTTGTTAAAAACCCTGCTATTCAAATAAGTCTCATCGGTAAACTCGTAAAGAATTAGTCTTTCAAGCGTCAGGTCCCAGGTTCGATTCCCGAGCGTGTACGGTAGAGTACGGTACGTACAGTGATTTACCGTAATACAGTATGATACCGTAAATTACGGATATTGTACGGCAAAGTACCGCGATTGTACAGTAATTTATCGTTATTATACGGTAACTTATCGCTAAAATAGGGCATATTTGACGGTAGGTTACCATTTGAATACGATAATGCGAAAAGTTCAGAAATATATATTCTACCGTATTTTCACCGTACACTACCGTAATTTTACCGTTCTATACCGTATTTTCACCGTTCTTTACTGTATGTTACGGTGTTTTACGGTTTCTACTGTGAAAGTAAAATGCTACTGTAATCTACGGTGGCCGTACGGTATATCGACCGTATTTTACCGTACAATACCGTAATTCTACGGTATCTCAGATCCACTAGGGGTGGTCATATCGCCGACTTTAACTGTTGGGAGTGGTACGTTGGGGACTTTTTGGGTTGTGAAAATCTTAATCTACGCGGCATGGGTCGAATATCAATCAAGATGGTTTCTAAGACCAGCTTAGAATTCGAATCCACGCCTGGCCGGTGAGCCAGTCCGAGTGCTTTATAGACTATGCGCCTTAAACCACTCGGCCAACCTCACCGGTTGATGCTCTTTTACTACTTGTAGTATAAATTGAAATTTTTATTTATCTTTAGCTTGACATGCGTGATATTCTTTTACTAAAACAACACCACATTCTGCAATGTCATTGACGATTTTCAATTTTTTGAAATACTCTAAATTTTCTTGATAGCTCTCCTTTTCAAGCCACAATACTACATCTTCATCAAAAAAATCACATGGCAAATCGAATTTTATAAATATCTTTAATGATTGCTTAAAAACAAATTCACTCAAATTTTTATTTAAAAAAGTGTCCAGTGCATTTTTAGCCTCCGTGCGTTTTTTTTTTTTTTCAATAATTATAGTTTTCTCTTGATTTATTTTCATCGCTTCAACCATTTGTCGTTTAATTTCAAGAGAAAAATTTTCATAAAATACTGCAAGAGTATCCAGCTCCTTACTAAAATACCAAAGATGATCAGATAGTTCTCGAGTAGCAGTTAGTGGGACAAATGAATTTCGTTTTTTGTATAAAATCAATTTTTTCAAAAATTCTAAATCTTGATTTAGAGCAATAATTGCAAAAAATGAAATAAACCAATCTTTGATATAACATAAAACAACAAAAATACAAATTTTTCGTTTTCTGTGCTGTTAATCGAAATTCACCTCTAAATAAGAATATTTTTAAACTGTAAATAGCTTTTGCCTTCTACCTTGCACGGTGCATAGCACCAGGACGCTTAAAATGAATCTTCTGATTTGGAGATCATCGAGAAATATTACAGATAACTCCAGGGGTTCCTTGTAACTATCCGGTGGATGAAAGATCTAATAATAAATAAATTATAAATTGTAGTAATGATTTTTATAACGTCTCAAGTACATTTACGAAAGTTTTGACCTGTAACTTGATTGACGATCACGTTATATAATATAAACTATGTTTTACAATTTTCATAGAATAATGAATTGATAATTTCTCGAAACTTTCAAATATTAAATTCATTTAACTCGGGTCATTATTTTTTTACAGTAAATGAAATGAAGAAGAAAAAAAATTTTAATACACGAGTATTTTTTCTTTTAGCTTTATAAAAATAATAGCGTATCAGAACCATTTTTACATATAAAAATTATTTTTAAGATAGTAATAAATTAATTTATATCATTTCTACAACTGAATCGTCAAAATTTTATACATTTAGATGTTTACATTTGAATATCTTAAGAGCAGCTATCTCTATGATAAAAGTGTAAGAGACATTTTTATAGAGTGTTGAATTCTCTACAAGAAAATGCTATAGGCTTATTTATATGAGGTGCGAATACCAAGCTATAAGAATTAAAAAAAAAATATATTTCCCATGTTATTTAAATAGGAAATGGAAAATTACAAACAGGCACCTCTAAATATTAATATTAAGAGCTCCGCTTTGAAGAGGCTTTTTCTCTCACCTTCCGGCAAGTTTTCAGCCTGTTTTTTCGTTAAAAAATAATAGTTGTAAAAAACTAAAAAACACGCTTTTTATAGAAAACCAAACTAAAAAATAGAAAATGAATTTAAATTGAGAATAGTGTTGAAAATTTGAATAAATATAAATTAATAATACTGTAAATAAAAAAAAAAATTATTTCAAGATATTATCAAAATGATAATCATTCTACTCATATCTGTCAATAAAATATTTATAACTATTGACACCATGCACCCCACGCTTTTTATAAAATGAAACAATTTTTTTTTTATTCACACTATTATTAATTTATATTTATTGAAATTTCTAACACCATTCTTAATTTTAATTTATTTTCTATTTTTTAGTTTTGTTTTCTATAAAAAGCGTGTTTTTTAGTTTTTCAAAACTATTATTTATTTTTTATTTTTTAGTTTGATTTATTTATAAAAGCGTGATTTTTTAGTTTTTTTTTTTTTAAACTATGATTTGTTTCGTTGAATTAAAAATTCGCTTTGTTCGAAAATTTAATAATATTAGATAAATCGATTAAAGATAATGGTTGCAAATTAAAATTCCTGCCTTATCGACTATATATAAAAATTATAAAAAAAATTAAAATTCTTGCCTTATCGACTATAGATAAAAATTATATAAATTAACAAAAATCTTATTTTGCAAATTGAAAAATGGAATAATTTTATCAAATTAGTGTATTGTCATCGGTTCTCGATAAATCTACAAAGTTTGAACAAATTCTGGCTGGATGAAGCTAATAAAAAGCGTGTAAAAAAAGTCGCCTCTAAATGTCACACCCTAATATATATACATAGGAATTACTATATGAGCACATATAATTATATTTAAATAATATAAAATTACATATAAATAACAAATAATTACGTATAAGTATATGCAATTATATATAAATCTTTTTACCCGGTCGGTACTATCATACTACTCGAAATTACGTTCAACTTCTCAAGAAGCAGCTCAACGCCAGCTACTTATTGTCTATTAAAATTTATATTATCAAAACTAGAAGTGAAAAAGGCATCTCAATACGTGTGAGCATGAAATAAAAATAAATATCGGTAAAAAGACTATTACATCTTGAAAAAGTTTTGTTCGAAAGTACAGACCGCCTCCTTACTAATTATAATCAATTTCTCTTACAAACTTATTTTTCATACATAGAAAACATACCTGAAATTTGTATAGGTGGTGGAACATTTGCCCCCGCAAGTCGCAGCTGATGTTGCAAAGAGAAATCAATGTTGTAGAACTCAATACCAGAACCTTTTTCAATTTCCGTAGGTTTTGGAGGCATAATAAGATTAGGATTATCACGCAAATCGAGTTGATCTAAATCACTCAATAGGTGAATTGCATCTGGTACAGTAATCAGACGATTGGAAGATAGAATTAATTTTTTAAGCGATCTGCATCTGAGTATTAAATATATCTTGTATTAATAGTAGGAAATTTTTTTACTGAAACATACACTTTTCACAAAAGTTGTGAGAACAAGAAAATTTATAAACTTTTTGATGATTCTTAGAGGTTGTTTTGAATGGAAAATAATAATATTGAAAACATAAACAAAGGATTTGAAATCTCCAAAATTTTAGTTTATTTCCGCGTTTGCCAACGCATTTTCGATAATTGACGAGCTAAGATTATTCTCTTAAGTAGATTGTCATGTATATATATATAAATATATTGTGACAATATAACATATATATGTATATTGTCATCGATATAGCACCTATAATTTTTAACCGATTTTCATAAATGTTTAGTGTCTTTATTTGGTAGGTAATAACCTTAAACGAACTCAAAGATGAGTAAAATCGGTTGACTAGTTTAGAAATTAAAGCCGTCTAAAATTTTTTAAATTATGAAAATCGCAATTTCCATGGCTTCCTAGGGATACTAATTCTGATTGAGAGGAGATAACTTAGTTCTAGAAAATTAAGATTAAAGATCATAAAATTCTCTTCCATTTGACCTGTGATTTTGTCATTTTTCCATAAGTTTTATTGATTTTATAGAGGTTGAAAGCTACATTGAATCAATTTCTAATAGGATAAACGTAAATTAACTTGAGTGTGATTCAGAACTTTCAATTTTTAATCAAACTTCATAAAAAATGAACATTCATTATCAATGCTTGTAAATAATATGATCATAAGATAAATAAATCATCTTATATTTGCTACAAAATCTACCTTTTGGGTCATTCGTAAATTACATCACACCTTATTTCATCCTTGAAAATACTAAAAACGATCAATATTTGAATTCTTTAATTAACTCAGAAAAATATTACTGATTATTTAAATTAATAAAATTTATAACGTATAAATTTCATACATCATATTAAAATGAATAATGTTGACGTAACTTGAATTGAATGCCTTGATAGTTCAAAATTTAATTTATTGCAATCTTTATAGGCAACAGTTCTACGAAATCCTCTATAACTCGAAAACTCTATACCTCGAATTTTTTTTCCTCTCCCTTGGAGTTCAAATTATTGAAGTTCTACTGTACTTGAATAAGATTGAAAAATGTGTGGAGTCACATCAAGGGGGAGTGGGTTCTGTAAATGTGACAACCTGAGAGAACGGGTAGAGGGGTTAAAAAGTCTTGAAAATTCGTGTGACGTGTTTTATGGATAGCCCCTTTCATCTCGGGTGTGGCTGAATGGCGCTATTTATTATTAAAAAAACTTTAAGTGCATTTATCTCATTACGACGTTTTTCTAGTGAACTTGCATAATATCTCAGAAACCACTGACCCGATGTTAATAAAATTTAAACTAAACATTTCACACAGTATGAGCTATGGTTCAAACTACATTCACATCGAAATTTTGATTTTTAATAATTTTTTAGGGCTAAAATCTATGCAAGAAAGGCTATAGCTACCTATATGTTTGAGCTAAATAGTTTTGGTTGTTATGTTTTAGATGAACCGTTATCAAGTTATCATGTACGGAAGTGACAGACTACCTTTGGAGGAGCTTCTTTCACCCGTAGTTCATTCACATAAACAATTAAAGAAAAAAAATTATGAAAACAGTTGACCCTGAAAGCCATCCCAGCAACTTACTGCAAATTCCATACCTAGGCGCTTAAAATTGCACTTATGACGTTTTTGAGCTCTTTGAGCTCAAAACTACAGTTTATGTGTGATTTTGGTTTGCTTACCAAAACTTTGGAGTCCCGCATTGGGCGCCTCCCTAGGTGGCGGTTAGGAGAATACCCGGCAGATATGTCAAGTACCGAGAAAATAAAATACTCGGGGTGGACCAAAACCTAAACAACAAATGGAAATGTCACAAAAATTTCAAACATTGTTTACCGCACAAGGGAGGAATGCATCAGTGCCACCGAGGGAAGGCATGCAAACGGGCCCGAATTCGTCGTCATCAAGCGACCGTTTCGACGGCGGTAGCAGGGTTGAAGAGTTAGCTGGTTTCATCATGGACAAAAAAAAATCTCCATCATGAAATCAAAAAATTGGTTACGTCCATTGCCACGGCATATAGGCTGGCCTACAAATCACCAGGCATGTCAGCGTCAATGACCCAAGCAACTCCAAGGCTGACCAAAAAACCACAGCCACTTTTGATCACTCTTGAAAAACTACCAAATCAAGGAAAGGACAACAACAAAAAGAGGCAGCTGTCCACGCCCAGCTCTCCGTCAATAATTGAGAACCCAACTCATATAAAGACAGCCCGGGACGATATCTGGACCGCAGTAACTCGGCAAAAGAAGAAAAAGGAAAGAGAACAGGAACCAGCAGATAAATCCACTAAAGCCCAAAACCAGCCAAGTTAGGGTGGCTCTAAAAAACCAAGAAGGGAGAAGACAAGAACTAAGGCTGTTCTGGTCAAACCAGTCGAAGGCCAAACATATGTAGACATCCTGAAAGAAATCAAGGCCAAGGTAAACCCTGTCGAGACTTGTGTAGACATCAAGTCTATTGAAAGGACGAAACACGGAAGTGTTCTCCTTGAAATGGCTCAAAAGACTGAAGACAGTAGGGCTCTTACCGACGCGGTAAAATCAGCTACTGCTCACACCGGTACAGTCAAGACGCTTACACCGAAAACAAATGACACGCATACTACAATGCAACCTAAATAGATGCGCTTTGGCGCAAATTTTGCTGGAAAAGAAGGGATTAGTGTGTTTCGCCCGAAGTTGGCAAACATAGAGGACACCATTGGCAAGCTTGACTTTGAAGTAATCGAAGCTGGTGATTTGAACGCCAAATAGGCTGAATGGGTTGCTGACTTCTCTGACGCTAAAGTGTTGAAGTGCTGAACACTGAAATTACCGCAACTTCTAGAAGACCGGGGTACAAGAAATCCATCCTCGACATCTCGCTGGCAACTCCAAGGATTGTCAACATGATCGAAGACAGAACTGTATCTGAAGAATACAGTGGCAGTGATCACCAGTTTGTGACATTCAGCGTTTAACTGACATCTGCCCCGGTTTCGCAACGCAACCTTTCTAAGCGGAAGTGGAACGTCGCCGCACAACAAGAGCTGCGAAACGCTCCCTAAACCAGGACTTAGATTCAAACGAGTACAAACAGGTGAAAAAGACGTTAAACCGAGCCATCAGAGCAAGTAAAGCGACGTTTTGGAAAGAGATCTGTAATGATCTCGACAAGGACATCTGAGGTAAAGCCCACCAAATTGTCACTAAACAACTGGAAAAGGCTTCACCCGAAGCGCCGAAGTCTCCTACCTTAATGGACAGCATTGTAGCGATGCTTTTCCCTAAACACCCGCCGCGGGAGAAGAAACACTGCGCTAATAACGGCAAAGCTACACCCTTTACAACCAAAGAACTGCAAGACAAGGCTAAGTCTCTCAAGACAAGAAAGGCATGCTTGGCAACTGGCACGTTTCCCGCGGTCTGAAAGCGACAGAGATCGGTCCTTTTAGACAAAGGTAAAGAAAATCCTGTAATACCATCATCATTTAAACCACTCTGCATGTTGGAAATAGCTGAAAACTGCTCGAACAGTTCATACAGAAAAGAATTCGCAACATCGATCGTGCCGAAATCTTCAAGTTTGAATTGATCAAACACACACACCCGCCCACCCATTTCTTGTAGATTTTTTGAGATTTCTTAAAATCTACCAGTCCGAATCGGTCAAAATTGTATTAGTGCCAACCGCGATCAAATTGGTCAAGTCTTTCAAAAGTTGTAAGAGGCTTACATCCATAAACACACACACACACACACACACACACACACACACACACACACACACACACAGCGACAACATCGCGGTGGTAGTCAAGGATGCTTTCTGTGACCTTTTAACGTCGAGATCTGATAAAAACTAGATTTTTTCAAAACGGGGTAAAACCAATAACTTTCTGATTTTAACAAATCTTTGATTTTCTTTGCAGGAAGTTAAAAATAAAGTTAAATTTTTTTTTTTGTTATTCAAGAGCGTATTTGTTGAGCTAAATGAAGTTTATGTCAATATCAATAATAGTTTCTGTGTAAAAAAATTATGAATATTGGTTTTTTCTTTAGCGCTGGAACCAGAATGATCCCTTTAATAAAAAAAGATCACCAAAAAATTTGAAAATTTTGATGACTCCTACAATTTTTGCAAAAAGTGTATTAATCAAAGTAGAAGTTGAGACTGTATGTCTAGCGTTACGAAAGAAAAAAAAATTTAGTGTACCTGCATAATCCTTCAGGTATCATCTTCAAATGATTTTTTGCTGCAGAAAATATTTGTAGCGACGACAGTTTACCAATACCCGGAGGGATTCCTTCAAATTCTAAATGATTATCATTCAAATAGAGGCATCTTAGTGTCGAAATTCGACAGATCGAAGCAGGTAAGGTACTTAGTTTATTTCTGCATAGATTTAAAATTTCTAATTTTTGCCACATTTCTGGAAAAAAACATAAAGAATAAAAAACTGAATAAATCACTTCAACGAATAACTAGATATAAATTTATAAAGATCCATTAATCAATATATAAGTAGTTAATTTATAAGATCAATTTATGGATTACATTCACAATCGAATTTTAATTAATTATTAAATTAAGGTTACTTCTATGGGTTGAATTTGGAATAATTTCTGAGTTGACACTCCGCTCTATGGACAGATGGTACAAAACAAGGATACTTATGGTAGCGTCGTGTAGTCTAGAATAATTAAGAATTCTTCATATAAAAAGTAGCAAAATTGAAAAACTCGAAGTTTGCCATTTTGTATTTGATCATTAAAATAAAATCACAATTTTGACATTGAAAACTTAAAAAGTGACAATAATTTCATGAATTTATATTCACATTATAAATCTAGTAACGCCATGTATATTTAAATTTTGATGAATTTGAAAATCTTAATTTTAGTAGTTTACATTTAAATATTTGGAAATAGGCATAATTCAGTTGAGTCGGAATCTGAAATGTGGTCCATCTTACAGTCCACATAAAACTAATCATTTTACTACACGTCTCATTCTCGATGATAAATTGTAGTAATGCTTGTCATTGCTAATATTTCACACTTTTTTGAATCTAGGTTGAAAATTCGGCGCTACTGCTGGCCTTCGGCACGTGGCGCTGCCTTCAATCATATTGTTTTGTTATGTATAATGTTTCACACGCACAAAGATATTGGTTTAAATGAGTGTGAACTTAGCGGACAACATACAATCGAAAACTTTGACAATCGATATCTCGGCGAAAGAATCGAATTTACAAAAAATAAAAAAATGCAGTTATTTAAAATTTGAATCTTTACAACTGCATTTATTTGTATTTTAGAAAAAAAATTTTTTTTTAATAGAAATTTAAAAAATAAAATTTTGACGAGTGCTCCAATCAGCATTTTCTGGCGGAGGAATTCGAAATAAAGTATATGCATCTCTTTTGCACCAATTTAGACCTGCATTTATTTTTTATTTCAAAATTTTTATTATTATATAAATCAAATTGTAACAATTAAAAAAAAAGACTTAGCATAAAAATAAAAAAATGCAGGTCTTTCTTTTGTCAAAATCTACACCTGCATTTATTCAGAATTAAATTTTTTTTATTTCCTACCAAGTTATCAATTTTTTACTTATCAGACAATTTTTTATTTTAATATATATTCATTTTACTGGATGTATACATCCATTTATATGTTTATATGTGTATATTTATTTTCTAATAACTTATTAATAACATTTTATGCAAGTTTATGTGTTTTATATTTTGCCCCCTTTTTTTCATTTCAAAATGCTTCCTTTATCGCTCACTAGTGGCGCTTATGTTCTGACTATAACAGCTTTCGTTGCCGTGAACATTCAATTTTGAAATATCTGATATTGGTGTATCTAATATTTTTTTCAAATCTTTGAAAGTAAATACTATTTATAAAATATTTTTATTTATTACTCCATACTTATTATACATAATTATTAACAATTGTTTCCTGAAAGGTAATGAAAATATTATTGTAATTACCAACTATTTCTTTTAAAACCCATAACTTAAAATTTCTTTGACATTTTTTTCTGTAGAATTCTTCATATGACTTTTTCTCTACTAATAAACCAAAAGTGTACAAATTATAAAAATGAAATTTGATATCACTAAAACTTACTCGGCAATATTATTACATGCTAAAAGTATTGAAGATGTTGGTGACAACCCTGCACAACAGAAAAGCCTTTTTTCAAATCTATGTCAACATTTCGACCTAAAGAAAAATGAAATTGACAAATTCTACACAAATTTGTACTTCGCTTGGAAGAATGACCGAAATGACTTTAAGCCCAAAACAATCAGACAGTTGAAAAAACAAGAAAATTTAAACTCATTATTATTATCATCATCATCAAATTTAAAGAAGAAATCTATCAAGACGGACGTCAATATTGATTCAGATATTCCATCGAATTCTAAAGAATGTGAAACTGAAGCCGATGTAGATAATGATGATTCTGAACAATTGATTCGGCAATTAAGTCACCAATTTAGTAACTCGTCAATATCATCGGAGGAGACGAAAGTTACTAAATTACGAAACAACTATGATTTTCTTGGGACATCAATTGTTTCATCAACTCAGATTGTTTTTAAAGAGTCGATCATTTCTGAGCTGGTATATCAATATTTACGTGAGTCCCTACCAAAAAACTTCAATATTACTTGTTCCCTAATTTTCAGTGACAGTATTAAACTGCGTAAAAATATTTATTTTCGTTCTTATGCCAATTGTTGTCAACCAAATTGTAAAAAAAAATTTAAATTTCATGGTCATATGATAGGTCTAAAAACCTACATTAAAATTTTTTCATCGGGAGATAATACTGATCATGATTTAGCTTTATGTTATCAATTACGTGGAGCTCAAAGGCAAAAATTACAAGGGCAATTGAGGCATGTAAAACCCCGAATCGTTCGGAATTCATTAGTTAATTCCATGGATAAACAATTGGCTAAGAATGATGGTAATTATCAATTTACAAGTTCTACAACCGTCATTCGTAAAGCTCGATCGCAGGAATTATCTAAAAATGATTGTGATACTAACGATATAGTTGATGTTATTCTACGATTAGACAACTACGACAACAATCACCCGTACATCAGAAAATATGAAACGCCTTTTTCAATTTATTTAGGAATCGACGAACAAATCGAATTTTTAAAAGAGCATCCGAATTTAAAAGTGCACTTTGATGCAACTGGCTCAGTTGTTCGATTACCTTACAAATCTTCCAAACGTGTGTATTACTACGCAGCTGTTGTAAATTTAAACAACAAAATTTACCCCCTATTAGAATTTATTACCAATAATCACACTTCTGCTTCAATTTCTGAATGTTTAAAATACTTTAAGAGCCTATGGATTGAAAATGGAGTTAATTGGCCTTGTTTTAATGTCTTCATTTCTGATTGGTCGTGGGGTAACATAAACGCCTTAATATACGGTTGGAACGATTTTTCTATTCAAAAATATTCTGATTTAGCATACGAAGCCATTTTCCTTGATTGCCCATTACCTTCAAACATAACTCCATTATTTGTCTGCTACTCACATTTCATGAAAA
This sequence comes from Cotesia vestalis, assembly GCA_000956155.1. Taxonomy (NCBI): domain Eukaryota; kingdom Metazoa; phylum Arthropoda; class Insecta; order Hymenoptera; family Braconidae; genus Cotesia; species Cotesia vestalis. The sequence continues at coordinate 12,536 of JZSA01006363.1, forward strand.
TGATCTCACGGTATGGAAAAACTCATAAAGTCGAAAATCAAACAACAAAATTTGTTTTAGAAGCTGTCGCTACATTGGTTCACTGTGATGATATTCATAGATTTGACAAATTAATTGAAAGTTTATTTATTATATTATTATTCCCATTTAAATGCACGGAAGTAGTTAACGCGATGAAATTTATCAGTGATCAAAAGCATTCAAATGATTTCGATGGTGTTAATGATGATAAGAATGATATTGATGACACTTTCGTTTTGGAAAATAATTTCTCAGAGGCGATAGCTTACGAATCCTCCAAACATTTTCAACGTTACCTTCCCATAAAAAACAAAGTTGAAACCGATGCTGAAGAAAGTAAAATTTATCTTCGTTTAAAAAATAATTTTTTTTCTAAAACTTTGGCTGAATATTTCCTCCAAAATCTCTTGCCTTATCTTTTTTTTTGGACAACTTTTTTGAGTCCTACAAAAAATCATTTTACTAATGCTTCTGTTGAAAACCATTTCAAACAAGTAAAAATGGCGGACGTAGATCATTTAAAAGTTGGGCGGTATATTGATACAATCGAAATTCCTTTACGCGCCGTTTTCAATGAATTGGGCTATAAAGAACCCTCTGTACATATTAAAGCAGCTAAAAAAAGAGTTAGGCCAATTAATAAACCAGATAATTTAGAGTCTGAAGAGATTTGGAAACCTCGATTAGAAAATAAACGGGCAAAGACATACCAACACTCTAAGAATATAGAAACGGCTTTAAACGATCTTCGACGGTCACTTTTAGTGATTAATACCAATAATTTTACCGTTCAAAATGTTGATTATTATTTTGCTCCGAAAATCACTCGATTTTATTTTGTTTCGGCTTTGACAAATTTTAATGACAGTAATAATGTATTATATCTTTTTGGTGAAGACTATTCCACATTATTTAATGGTCAATGCATATCGAATGGATTAATAGATTATTGCGCAAACATGTTTATATTGCAGTCATCTTTTCGACAGTATGTTGGATTTACTAATTGTGAACTAAGTACTCACATTTTACTTAAGAAATGTTCAAATGTCGGACCAAACTTTTTAAATAATTTAAAACAATTATGGTGCAATAAAACTGCCATTTTTCTACCCCTTAACATAAATAATCAGCACTGGGTTCTCATTTTTATTGATGTGAAAAATAGCCGTTTTTATTACATGGATCCTATGACAAATAATGTCAAAACACTACAAAAAGCGTGTGAAGAGTATTTTAAAAATTTTGTGGATACCTACAGCAAAATATTTAAGGAATTTACTTTCAAAGATTTGAAAAAAATATTAGATACACCAATATCAGATATTTCAAAATTGAATGTTCACGGCAACGAAAGCTGTTATAGTCAGAACATAAGCGCCACTAGTGAGCGATAAAGGAAGCATTTTGAAATGAAAAAAAGGGGGCAAAATATAAAACACATAAACTTGCATAAAATGTTATTAATAAGTTATTAGAAAATAAATATACACATATAAACATATAAATGGATGTATACATCCAGTAAAATGAATATATATTAAAATAAAAAATTGTCTGATAAGTAAAAAATTGATAACTTGGTAGGAAATAAAAAAAATTTAATTCTGAATAAATGCAGGTGTAGATTTTGACAAAAGAAAGACCTGCATTTTTTTATTTTTATGCTAAGTCTTTTTTTTTAATTGTTACAATTTGATTTATATAATAATAAAAATTTTGAAATAAAAAATAAATGCAGGTCTAAATTGGTGCAAAAGAGATGCATATACTTTATTTCGAATTCCTCCGCCAGAAAATGCTGATTGGAGCACTCGTCAAAATTTTATTTTTTAAATTTCTATTAAAAAAAAATTTTTTTTCTAAAATACAAATAAATGCAGTTGTAAAGATTCAAATTTTAAATAACTGCATTTTTTTATTTTTTGTAAATTCGATTCTTTCGCCGAGATATCGATTGTCAAAGTTTTCGATTGTATGTTGTCCGCTAAGTTCACACTCATTGGTTTAATTATTCAATCCAAAAATAAACAAATAATATTAAACAGATAAGGGCCGAAGGAAATGAAAGTAAAAGATTCAACAGTGCGAATTGGGGGTGACATCCTAGATGCCTTAGAGCACAAATTTGACGTGAAGCCAGAAAATCTGGCAATAATTGATTAAAGCCATTGAAAAAAAATATACTTTGGAAGAAACATTGTGTGACATAATCTTCAGCAAAAAGAAAATTTTTCTTACCTCTGAGTCAAATGTAATCACGAAAACATGTAGTTTTGTAATTTTATGCAGGAAAAAGTTAATTTGATGACGTGTAGCATAAGTACAGAAACAATTAAAATCAATGCAAATCATTTTTAATATTTTCAAAACTTATTATTGAACGATCTTACACTTACCAGCTGCTGATGACATTTCTGTGATTTCGTTATCACTTAAATTCAGTCGTTTTAAATTCGAAAGTAAATAAAGTGCATCTGGTACCCGTGGTAATGAATTTTGAGACAAATCAAGTTCTTGCAAATTGGTAAGACTTTCTAAGCTCGAGGGGATATTATTCAATGTTCTCTGAGTATCACACATTTGTAATGTCGTTAAATTCATCAATGATGGTAACTGCCTAATAACAATGAATTATTATTATATGAAATTAAATATAATTACCAAGAAAAATTTATTATGCTCAGATTTTCTTCATTGTAATTGTTGAAAATTTAAGATAATAAGTCGAAACAAATTTAAAAACTGCATAATCGGATACATTAGTCACACACTCGTATACTCCTAATATTTCGGATTGCCACATTAGAAATCTTTGAAATACTAAATAAACGGAATTCTATTGATGATTTAAAATATAAATTAAAGTCTTACCTCAATTGGAAATGGCCAAGTGGATTATGATTAAGATTCAAGGTTTGTAAATTAGATAAACGTCTCGTCTGCGGTGGTAACGTCTCTAATCGATTGTAACTCAAATCCAAAAATAGAAGATCAGTTAAATTTATAAACAATGAGTTCGGTATTATTTCGATTCTAGGAAACAAAAAAAAACGTCATGATTCAGTTTAGACAGCCATGAAAAAGCCATAATGTAATTAAAAAAATCAAAAGTGCGATTATCACTTACTGATTATGACTAAGATTCAAATTAAGAAGTGATCTTGCTTTTTCTAAGCCTTCAGGTACTTCTTTTAAATTATTATAGCCGAGATCAAGTGTAGTCAATTCTTCCAAATTGAATAACTCGCAAGGAACACCGCTAGTTTTCAATGAATTATGACGAATATTAAGAGATCTTAGACATCCGAGATCTGTTAATTCACCATACAAACGTTCTAAATTATTTATAACCAGAGACAAATGTTCCTGAAACAGTAAAAATTAAATAAATTTTAGAACTTTCTCGGTGCAGATCTGACGATTTCATGTCGGTTAACCAATCTTATCTTGTTTAATCTAAATAACCTTGTTCAATCTAAATATATCAACCTGAGAAAAAATTTTATGACATGTCTTAATCTGACGATATGCCCATATTAAATACGATATAATTATATGTACCTTAAGGTAGTTCAAAACAAAGACCATTTTTTTCCCAATCCCTGATTTAGAAAGATGATTTGAAATGATTACCTCCACGTTAATTGTATATCTATATAGTATTCAAATCCGATGGTTTTAAATCATTTCAATAGTATATTACACCCCTTGGGGAGGAAAATAAGAAAAGCCTCAGATCGCATGTAATTGTTGGCCGAGGCGAAGCCGAGGTCAACAAACATGTGATCTGAGGTTTTCTTTTTTACTTTCCAAGGGCTGTATACTATTTTTCTCCTCGACGGAGGCGGAAAGCGGCATTTTCGTTTAGCGCAGCGGGAGGAAAATTGACGCTTTCCGCCCGGAGGTGAGAAAATTAAATTTTTTAATCAGGGATGTCAGGCTTAAAAGTTTCGATTAGACACAAAAATGTCTGAAAAGCTAAGTTTTTAATTTTAATATTAAGATGTTCCGCATTGCACTAATCGATTTTTCATAAGGGAAATTGAACGCTCTACAAAAAAAGATACTTATGATTTTTTGATGAACTGATTATCAATTTTGCCTATTTTCAGTGGATTCTATAGAAATCCTGTTGCAGCTATCCTTATGGCTAAACTTTCGACAAATTCAGACATTTTCTGACTCATCTTGACAAACTGAGTCAGAAAATATCGTTAGTTCAAAAGTTTAGTCATACACTGAAAAAAATGTTTTCTGCTCCGCACTATACAGCATCGCTACTGTCAGGATCCACACGTTGCTGTCTAAAGGAGAATGAGGTTAGAAAAACTGTATACTAACGGTAGCAATAGTTTCGTAAATGGCACCGAATACATCGTGACAGTCAGTATCGAGACTGCTACACGTAGCTGAACGGATTGTACCCGTAATGATCCGCTTGTTTCTATACAGTAAATGCTGCCGGTAAGAAAACTTTTTTATCAGTGTATATGTAAATATATAGGGAGCATTCCACACCAAATGGACCACTTTTGACCCTGACAGGCTGAAAGTTTACCATCCTTTTTACCCTATCAAAAACGTTTCTTATAATTTTTTCCAATTTTTTTACCCAACCAAAAAAAGCTACGAATTTTAAAAAAAAAACCGCTTTTTTATATTGAAATTGCCATAACTTTTTCAAAAATTGACTTATCGGGACGTTTTTTTTTTTTCAAAATTTTTGTTCTTAAATGTTTTTTTTTTGGAAAAAACTAGGAAAAAATTATTCAAACCTATCTTCATCGTTTTTTAGTAGATTTCATAGAAATCTAACTATTGCATTGGTCCTCATGACGGAACTTTTGAAAAATTTTGCTATATTTCAACTCAGCTCGTCAAGCGAATTCAGAAAATGCATATGGTTCAAAAGTTTATATATATATATATATATTTATATAT
>JZSA01006363.1:20000-34186 GCA_000956155.1 Cotesia vestalis
AATAACCAGAATAGCTTCCTAGAGCTAGGACCTCGAAACGTCGAGATCTAATGACAACTCGATTTTCAGAAATCAAAGATTTATAAAAATAAATGATTTGTTTTCTTTAACAAATCTAGATTATATGTTTATTTCCAATTATAATACACTGAAACTGCATGTTTTGATTTTTTTCACTTTTCTAAGCTTTGAAATATACGTACTTTTGATTTGAAAAATATCACCCTGAGGTAGATACTTTCAGAAATTTTATGCTCTACAAGAATCCGAGATGTAACAAATTTTATCTTAAACGGTTTAAAAGCTACGGTATTTTTAATGAAAAAAAATTTTTTTACGTGTTCTTCAAATGGTAAATTTCAATTTCTCACCGACACCTTTCAAAATCAAGCTAAAAAGCCTTGCAGGGAAATTTTTTCTCGGTATCTAGGTTCGTTTTAACTCATAAATTCGATAGGTTTATTTTTTGGTTCACCCTAATATGCATGGTTAATTATCAACTACCAAAAAATAATTTTTGAATGTTAAAAATTGTTTATTGACTAAAAAGAAATGATTAATTAAGTGTTAAGAAATCATTTCTTAAATAATACGAAAAATTTCATAAATACTGTTCGTTAAGAAATGATTTCTTAAATCCAAAAAAATCTTTTTAAGTGCTAAGAAATCCTTTTATCAGCGCACTATTCTTTATTTTTCTGTACTGATTTGTAGAAAAAGAAAACATTTTCTCAGCATATATCACACTAGCTAGTATTATATCACTATCCTCGAGCAGAATTAGAATGAAATACAAAATCAAATTGATGATACTTTACCAACTTTTGTAGTTTACCCAATTCTTCAGGAATTTGTGATAAATTTGTTCTATTTAACTTTAACCATTGCGTACCAGTCATTAAGCGCACAGAAGCTGGAAATTTCGTACTCTGGAATAAAAATTAAAATGTTACAGAAATGTTATGGGAACGAAAACTGTATGTAAAAATAATTAAGAAAAAAAACCCTACATTTAATTAAGACTAAAGGAACACCTTAAATTATTTGAAAATATCAGAGTAAAGAAATTTTAATAAATTTAATTCGCAATATTCGCACCAGCATATATACTGATGAATGCTGGAAATATATTTTATGCATATAATTATGAAATAGAATTGACTCAGATCAAGACCATGAAAACGTTTGTGGATGTTATTGTAAATTCTACATATTAAGTTGAAAATTGTTAAAAGTTATTTTTCTATGTTTCCTATGATCTTGGCCGCCAACTATATATTATCGAAATTATATTTGTAATATTATATGTACTAGCTTTACTATGGTATATGTGCAATATCTGTAGTGGAACTCTGTAATTGACTTATGCTGTTGAGTTCATTATTCTTTAAGCAAACAAATAAATAAATAAATAAAAATAAATAAATTCTTTAAAAAAAAGTAAAAAGAGAAAATCTAAGTTCCTTAAAAACTTTAGTTCCAAACCATAACAGTTTGTGTTGTGTGCCAATAAATTTTTGCCGTACGGTTTCTCAAAAACGAATCAACCGATTGAATTCGACGACACGGCATTCGAAAGGGTTAACCAACACTTAGATCTGATTAGATTTAAGAGTTCATTCATCAAACTATTCCAAAGAAATTTAAAAAAAAAAAAAAAAAAAAATTTGAATTTTTATGATTTATAAAAATAACTTTGAAGCGTACGAAAAAATCATGATAAAACTATGCATACATTTTTTGTGCTTTAAAAACGGCGTCGAATGCTTTTTTGAAAATGAAAATCGAAAGACTCATTCAAAAATTATTATAGTTTAAAAGATCACAAAAAATTTTGAAGTTATACTTCTTTTGGTGCGTTTAGATGAGGGTGAAATTTGTGAGCTGCGCGTGCATGATGTCCTAAAAAAGCGACATAATGAAGTTGGCCATCAAATACAATTTAAAATATAGATTTCTTTTACTAAAGTAAGTTAACTCATAATAGAGAAGAGAATTTACCGAAAACACAAAAATTTTACTTACTTAACCGATTTTTAGCAGGTTATTTACCGGATAAATAACCAAAGTAGTTATTTTTGTTCCGTGGGTGGCGTCGATGTGCGATTGAGAATGTGTATAATGTAGATTAAAATTATCAGCAATAATCTACTATATTTCAATATTATTGAGCTAATGAATAAATATTAAGAGTTGTTATAGCAAAGTTGGTTGAACATTACAATTTAAATTTCATCAACCCAGGTTCGAATCCGTGGCATGCGATTTATTGTTCTTTTTCTATACATAAGCAAAATTAATATTCCTAAAAATCATTATAATATGTTCATTTAATTTTTGCAAAGAAATGACGGTATTAAAAGAGTAAAAAAATGCACATATGGAAAATGATTTAGGAAACTAAATGTGTATTTAAAAATATCAAAATAATGATATAAACTTTTATTATTTCAACTAAATTTACAATACTTAGCAAATAATATACGCATCAAAATCAAATTCTGAATACAGTTAAAATCGTTTTCGATACAAGTAGCGCATTTCATACAAATAGATATTGATCATTTAAATTAATGTTTTACTGGTTAAATATCCAAATAACTTACTGGTGAATAACCAGATATTTGTCCATTCGAATCATTGAGCGTGTTCAGCCGAACTAAGTCCTGAGTAAACTTAGTTAACCTAAGTATAGTCAAAGCATTCCCCGCTATACATATATCTATCTACTATACTATACATATCTTACTAAGCTTACTCAGGACTTAGTTCGGCCGAACAGGACCATTAACTCATAGACAGGCTAATCACAAAGAATCCAACGAATCGTTGTTATTTTTAAATTCGATAGATATACCATTTAATATGAAATATAGTATTCATATTAATTAACGATTCTAAAAAATGGTCAATTACATATTTCAGTTTTTATTTGACTCGGTAATAATTTCTTTTTAATTAATATTTTTTAAAAAATAACAAATTCATAAATTAAAATATTCAAACTAAAACATAAACATTGTTGTACCTATTACAATGAGGTATCGGTTATTGAGTTTATAATTTTTAATACAGACTTAATCATTCTGTTTATCGAATCTAGCAATTCTATCCATATTTTTTAAAATTTACATTATAGACCATTTTAATAATTTCCCGGAATTTTATTAGAAACAAAATCTAGTTTTGTACTACAATATTTGTCTTTTAATTCATGTAATGAATATTATTTATGAAAAAATATCAATTAAAAAGATATTATCACTAGGTTAAATAATTAATAATGAACGTTTTTATAAGAAACATATATTTTAAATAAATAATTGAAATATTTTATAATCATCAACTTTAAACTATTAATTCTTCTCAACTCCAAAATTAGTTGATTCAAAAAAATCTTAAACAATATTGAATTAAATTCATATGATAATTAATGATTCTATATTTATAAGGTATAACTAAATTTTTACTATAATAAAACCTTTATGATTGTTTTTAACATGTTTCTTCGATCATTTTTGCATTTTTTTTTTTTTCTTATGCCAAAGAAGTATAACTTCTAACGCGTTTACACAAGTACACATACCATTTTATTTTTCGGTATTTTTTTAAGTTAACATTTAAATTTCTTAATCAAACAATATTCGTCCATACATACATTGTTCTTACTTTAGCGGCAAGTTCTAGGGTTGACCTGCGCGGTCAACCGATTTCCAGATTTTTCAACTATAACACACAGAAGTTAAAGAATCTATAAAATTAGAAATGACCCTAAAGTTAGTACATAGCCGATAAAAATAATTTTTAGTTAAGGATATCTCGAGTAAGCATAGAGTTACGACTAATGGACGCATATGCGATTGTTTAGCGCAAAAATATCTACATGTACAAAATTTTTTAAATTTCAAAAATTTGTCAAAAATATTTTATGATCAAAAATAATTTTTCAAAAGCTCTCTAAAAGTTCTGGATCATCCAAATTTCTCAAAAACTCGTTGTTTCCATTTGTTTTCAATTATTTATAAGTACATTGTTTCAAATTGGGTTTTTTGTGCTAGGAGCTTTGGTTCAGAATAACTCCTTAAAAAATAATTTTTTTTTCTAAATCAAAAATTGTACATACAGTTTTTATAAAAATACACATGAATATTTTTTGATTTTTCTAAAATTTAAATATTTTCGCAGATATCCACATCCAAAAATTTTTTTTAATTCATGGATACGGATATAAATTTGAAAAAAAATATTTTTGAATTAAGAAAAAAAAGTACTTGTTTATTTTTATAAGATACATATGTACAGTTTTTGGGTTTTTTCAAATTTAAATATTCTCAAAAATATCGGCATCCAAAAATTTTTATTAATTTTTGGATACGAATATGAATTTGAAAAAAAATTTTCCTAGCAAAAAACGAAAAAGCACTTGTGTATTTATTGAAGAACTGTTTGTACATTATTTTTCGCTGTAGTTTTTCCATTTTTTTTTTTTCGAAAATATCAAAAATTTTTAACTTTTCTTTTAATTTCTGTCTAGAATAAAAGTTAAAAAAAAAACTTTATTCGTTTAAATGAAACATCTACGTACTTATTTCTTAAAAATCTTGGTGTACGTTTTCTTAAAACACCAATAATGCCTAATATCTATAAACAACATTAGTTTATAACTTCTTAATTTAAATAATCTACAAAGTTTGCCATAGAAATACTTAATATTGCACATACAGTGCTCACAAAATTTAAGGGAGGAAGAAAAAAATCTAAATTTCTAGAGGAATTTCAACAGGCTGTAAATTATCGAAAAATGGTCATACAGTAAATAAAAAAAAAAGAAAACAAATTGTAGCTCGAAGTATTTAGTTTTGGGATCTAAGTTCCAAAATTTTTTTTTTTGAGCTATCTTAAGAGAACCACCGAGAAAGAAATTTTCAAAATGTTTTTGGTTTTTTTTTTTAGTTTACGGACTTGAAAAATTTTTTTTTGATTAAATCTTTACATGAATCAGATAACTTGTTTATTTAGCTTCAATTTGTTTTTTTAAGGACGTCGATACAAGCATTTCTCGCTGTGATATTGGTGTTTGAATGGAAAGAAATCATTTTGTCTTTGATTGTCGATATCTCAGCAACCAATAATCGTACAGAAAATTCAAAATATAAGGAATTTTCAGTAAATTTCGATTTTTTATTTTCATATTTACCAAGTCAGATGACAAATTGGGAGAATATTGAGAAAAAAAATTTATTTTCATTTTAATAAAAATTGTGACTTTATCGAAGCAAAAATCTTGCTCCTTTAATTTTTGTGAGTAGTATACGTGCAATAATAAATAGTTCTATGGCACACTCTATGGATTCTTTAAATGAAGAAATTATAACCTAATGTTGGTTATAATTATTTATAAATATAAGGCATGATTAGTGTTTTAAGGAAACGTACACGAAGATTTTTAAGAAGTAAATACGTACATATTTCATTTAAACAAAAAAAAATTTTTTTTTAATTTTTATTCCAGACAAATATTTGAAAAAAAAAAATAAAAAATTGATAATATTTTTGATAAAAATGGAAAAACTACAGAGAAAAATAATGTACATACAGATCTTTGATTAATACACAAGTACTTTTCCGTTTTTTGGTAAAACAATTTTTTTTCAAAATCATATTCGTATCCAAAAATTAAAAAAAATTTTTGGATGCGGACATCTTTGAAAATATCTAAATTTTAGAAAAATAAAAAAATGTATATGTGTATTTTTATAAAAACTGTATATACAATTTTTGATTAAAAAAAAAATTAGGAAAACGGTTAACCCTAAAGGCCATCCGGCTAAATCGATACCTAGGAGCTTAATTGCACTGATGATGTTTTTGAGCTCTTCAAGCTCAAAAATACAATTGATGTGTTATTTTGAGCTCTCCGAGTTCAAAGAAACAGCTTTTCCATGCTTCTGAGCTCTTCGAGCTCAAGTCTGATAGAAGTTTCATGGAACAATATTTTTTGAGTTTTCAAACCGCAATAACTTTTGAATGAATCGACCGATTTTCACGCGGTTGGCAGCATTCCAGGCAGTTTTTACAGTCTCATATCAAATCTTAGAGTTTGAGTTAATCAAACTAGGAATTTCAGAGTAACTTCGAAAAAACAATTTTTTCGGTTTTCTTTTGTTCACGTTATCTCTCGTATGAATCGACCGATCTTAACCAGCTTGGCGGCGATCGACGTAGTTTTCTAAGCTCAAAGGCGGATAAGTTTTTGGGGTTGATAGGGTAAGTGTGGGTATTACCGCGGCTTGATGTGTACGTCTAACTTTAAAATCATATTTCAAAGATTCACTATAAAATATCGTCTTAATTTTTTTTTCTTATCGATAATCAACTTATTTTAAACTTTGAAAAAAATTAAGAGTATGATTTAATGTTGAATTTATTAAATAATCAACATTTGAAAAAAAATTGCAAGTGCTAGTATTACCGCGGACCTTAAAATGACTTGTGACAATTACCGCGCTACAATTATCGTGGATGTTACAATTACCGTGTGACAATTACCGCGGAATCTGATGAAACAAAAATTAATAGAATAAATTATAAGGACAAACGTTTAATAAAAACAACATAGTTTTTTTTTATAAAAAATGAACTTTTAACTTTAATAAGGCACAGCATGTTTCAATTTTGGTATATCTGACTAATACAATTAAAACTATTAGTTATATAAAAATATTTAATTCAGTCAATATCATTATTTTTCATTTCTGCTTCTTTTTTTTTGAAGTTCAGCGATTTGTCTTTTCAATTCAACTGCTTCTTTTTTTTTTTCAATCATGATTCTTCTTTTATTTTGTTTTTAATTTGCTTTTTTGTATTTTTAGATCGTTTTTTGGTTTTTGCCATTGTACCTGTTTACTATAAGATCAACAACACAATATATTGTAATTTTAAGGTTATAACTAAGTACATTTCAACCGCGGCAGTTGTCGCATCCGTCTGATACAGTGTAGCCAGATCGTGCGATTTTTTTACCCCCACTTTGTACCGTTTTCAATGTAGTCAGATGAGAGTGTCCTACAAAGTGGGGGTAAGAAACGAGCGCGATCTGGCCACACTGGTCTGATATTACAGATGTTTCTATTACCGTGGTAAAGTACAAAAACCGCGGTAATACTGACATGCTTCAAAAGTTCGTGACAATTACCGCGGCAGTAAATTAAAAGTGAGAATCAATTAAAATTCAATATTTGCTAGATTTTTTGAGCATTAAAAAGTATAATCTTACTCTGAGATATAATAAATATAGATATCAAAGCATTATTTCACAGAAAAACACATTTTATTCGAACCTACAAATGCACACTAACTGCAAAAAAACGATAACATTTTCTTTTCAAACGATCAATCAATTTTTTATCATTTATAACAAACTAAATAATTAAATTTCATACCGGGTCGTTTGTTAATTACATTTTAGAAATAATATATTTATTGCTGAATTTTTTTGAAATTACAAACAATTGTGTTTAATTAGTTTGTAAAGTAATGAAAAAAATCCGCGGTAATACTCGCACCCGCGGTAATACCCACACTTACCCTAGATTAAGCCGTTTAAAAGTTATTAAAAAAAAATCACTCAAAAAAAAATTTTTTCTTATTTCTTTGGAGATTTCTCAAAATTTATCGGTCCTAATCGATTGAAATTCACAGGAAATCTAAGTTTGAGGCAACTCCTTAGAACGCCGTTTAGTAAGTTCCGATCGGTTTAGATGTTCGAAAGTTAAAAGCGACCAACACACATAGACAGACATAGTGACAACCTTGCGGGGATAGTCTGGAAAGCTTCCTGTGTCCTTCAAACGTCGAGATTCAGTCTTAACACACCCAAGATTTTTTTAATAATTAACAACACTTAATTCAGATATAAAAATCAGGAATCACAGTTCGAAATAAAACGTAAATTTTACCGATTGAAAAATTTTTAATATTTTAAAAAATTTGTTTTTCCCTGATGGAAACTGAATTTATATAAAATTATAAGATCTTTTATGAAAGTTCATCAAGCCATTTTTTTACATACAATTATATGAAATTTTATCGAATTTCATAAAAAATTTTCCTAAATAACACACTTAATTTGGTGTTAAAATTAGATAATGCACAATCACATTCTAAGCAATTACAGAGGTCAATCAAACATAACAGTGAACTCGTTTTTTTATGATAGGTGATTCAATTTTCTTTAATTATGTAGAATTATGTTAACTTAAGAATACATAGATCAATAGTTAATAGAAAATTATTCATTATAAATTAAGAACATAATATTTTTAACGATTGAATATATTATTTAACTGGATCAAATTTTCAAATATATATTGAATTTTAAATTATGTGATGGTAGAAATTTTACTTACGAAATCATTGTCAGAAAAATCTACACCACGGACAAAAGGCAAAACACCTGTATTTGCCATAGTTTTATATTACAAAACTTTATTCAATAGAAGTATGCGATTTTAATAAAATGAAATTAATATCACATCAAAACACTGTAGAAAAAAAAATTCTAATCACTTTTACAATAGGTTAGAAATTTCGTTGACATTACACTTATTGTGTATACATGAATATACAATACTACACACACAGTGAAAGCAGCATATATGTATCATACTATATACACATAGTACACATGTAAGAGATAAAATGTAATGTTGTAAACATTTGAAGAAATCAAAAGTTAGAGAATTTATCGTACAATTGTCCAAAATATTTTCAGAAAAATGAAACTTGATTTATGAAAGACATGAACTGTTTTTTACTTAATTCCCCCGACTGTATAAAATCATGTACATATTCTGATGGCGTATCTGTTGTCTTTAACCAGAACTAGGTAGCGTTACTTATACTTTAAGCGTCAATTTCAAAATATCATACGGCTGCATGAAATGATTTCGTATTCACGTCTTATTTGATATTTTAAATATCGTTGCTGATGTACATATTCAACGAAGATTTGAATTATTTGCGGAATATACCCCAAGCGGTACAAAAATTTTTTTGGTAATATTTTTAGTAGATTTCATAGAAATCTAACTATTGCATTGGTCCTCATGACGGAACTTTTGAAAAATTTTGCTATATTTCAACTATACTCGTCGAGCTGAGTCGGAAAATGCATATGGTTTAAAAGTTTATATATATATATATATTATTTTTTTTTTTTTAGTTTTACTTGTATACCGTTTTCTGGTTTTTACAAGATTACTTTCCGTTTTATATTATCTCCACAATTTTTCAACCCTTTTTTTTTATTATCAACATGTTCTCCACTTTTTTATTATCAACATGTTCTCCGCTTTTTTATAATCAACATATAATTTTTTGCACACATATAATTTCATTCCAATGCGGCTGTGGACCGACTTGTGCTTTTCTGTACCGTATTTACCCTATTCCTCACCCCTTTCGATCGGTTGTTGGAATAGTGGCGATGGGAAAACCACAGAGAAAACCCATGCCAGTACAGTCGGCTACCGGAGCGATCTCCGACGGTTGGTGTATATATATGTTTATATATACATCAGATATAACGCGGCTTGTCACGACGATAGCGTCGCCAATTTACAACAGATCTTTACCAAACTCAACATACTTATTCTACAGATAGATACCGAAGTCAAGTTCGTAGATGAGCTTAATCGGTCAAGTAATTTAGAAATGCTAGGATTTTTAAATTTTCAAAATCATAAAAATTTACATTTCTTCACTTACTTACACGTATAACTTTTGAATGGGATAACTTATCGAATTTCTGTAAGTTTCATCCGAAAGCTCTTTAAATAAGCTTCAATTTGAGTTCCATATTATATGTATAGTCTCAAAATTATGGCCTATTCCGCTATGCTAAATATGAAATTTGCTGTTGCACTCGTTTTACCAAACCAATAGATGCTTGTACCAGTATATGATCACTCCATGTATTTGTATATCTATATTCATATAAAAATATATAAATACATGGAGTGATAATGTACTGGTATATGAGCATCTATTGGGGCTTTGACCTTACGTATTTTTCTGCCCTCGAGGCGGATTGTAATGTCATGACTGTTTAAACTTCGATTGTAATGATTACAATATGAATAATACTTAAAATATAATTGTAATTTTTTTTTGATTAATAAAAAATTATTATTATTATTATTATTATCATTAAAATGAAATCTATTTCTATTTCGGCTGCCGAATGGTCTTTTTTTGAATTTGAGCTTACAATTATTGTTTTTAACTTACATAAAATCTAGCAAAAAGTCAACATTTTTTTTTTAACGGGGTTCATTGGGTAGAACTCTCTAGCCATGAAAGTGATGACCTAAACAACCGATAGCATAGGTTCCGATGACTTGAATTCCGATAACTTGAAATGTTAAAATATCTCATACTACTATAATCTTTTACATTTTATATAATTTAACCCTTACATCTTCCAACGCTTCTATATCTAGGTAATTTTCAAATAGTACAATTTTTATAAAAGAGAGTAAACAACTTTAATCTAATGTTTGAATAAAAATTTATTTTAAAAATAAACAACAACAAAATTCGTAACTTATTCAATGTCGATTACTTTCAAGTTCGATTATACAGATTCTAAATTTCCACGGAATCCTTCAAATAAAAAGCTAATTTCAAAGATTATCAAATAAATAAATAGTATTGCAACTAACAAAATTCATCGTTTTGATGTATTTAATTTAAAGAGGATAGTATTATAATAATTTGGCGTGCTTTATCTGAGAATGGGCGTGAGGGACTGATAAAGGAGAAAATTTATTCAGTAAATAAAGAAAACAACAAAACTTCTGGCAATGTAAGTATTTTGGAGCTAATTTAATTATGATGTTTTAGTATTCGACTTACATAATTATTTCTATTAATAATGTTAATTTTAGTTTCAGATTCCTAATTCAAAAAATGAAAAGGTAAAAACAAAAGTGCAATTTTCTGTAACGAAGAAAGAGTTAGGAATATGGCCTCTAAAAAGCCATTGTCTCGCCGTAATTTGAATATAGGATGAATCCAAAATTTTTTTTTTGTATATTTTTTTCTACAATTTCGTATAGGCTGAATCTATTTATCCGAGTACTGCACGAATAATTTATAATTACGATGTCACTATTCATACGAATAGGTGCGAGTATTACCGCGGATTTTTTTCATTACTTTACAAACTAATTAAATACAATTGTTTGTAATTTCAAAAAAATTCAGCAATAAATATATTATTTCTAAAATGTAATTAACAAACGACCCGGTATGAAATTTAATTATTTAGTTTGTTATAAATGATAAAAAATTGATTGATCGTTTGAAAAGAAAATGTTATCGTTTTTTTGCAGTTAGTGTGCATTTGTAGGTTCGAATAAAATGTGTTTTTCTGTGAAATAATGCTTTGATATCTATATTTATTATATCTCAGAGTAAGATTATACTTTTTAATGCTCAAAAAATCTAGCAAATATTGAATTTTAATTGATTCTCACTTTTAATTTACTGCCGCGGTAATTGTCACGAACTTTTGAAGCATGTCAGTATTACCGCGGTTTTTGTACTTTACCACGGTAATAGAAACTTGTTTTTATTAAACGTTTGTCCTTATAATTTATTCTATTAATTTTTGTTTCATCAGATTCCGCGGTAATTGTCACACGGTAATTGTAACATCCACGATAATTGTAGCGCGGTAATTGTCACAAGTCATTTTAAGGTCCGCGGTAATACTAGCACTTGCAATTTTTTTTCAAATGTTGATTATTTAATAAATTCAACATTAAATCATACTCTTAATTTTTTTCAAAGTTTAAAATAAGTTGATTATCGATAAGAAAAAAAAATTAAGACGATATTTTATAGTGAATCTTTGAAATATGATTTTAAAGTTAGACGTACACATCAAGCTGCGGTAATACCCACACTTACCCTACATCTTGTTAGACTGATATTATTCGTCCTGTATTTAAAAAAAAAGAACTTAATGTTTAATTATTGAATTTTTATTTAAAAAATTAAATTTTTGATTTCTAACAATTGTACAATTATTTGTTTTTAGTGCTTTTTTTTATAATTAATGCTGATGGTCTCGTTTTCTGAAATTAAAAAAAAAAAAGGTAAATTAATAGTTTAAATTATGTCAAAATAAGTTTAAAAAAATTGATTTAAATGAGAAAGTAAGTAGAAACAATGTATTTTAATTATAATCGTATTTCGGTAAGTATAAAGTTTAACTTATGTATAAGAAGTATTTTGGTATACGTAATAACATTTTAACTATTGATATTTTTTTTTAAAACTGTCTAAAAATTTACAATATTTACTTTTATATTCAGAGGTTATTACAGTACGTGCAATGGAGGAAAGAAGTAATATACATATATGTATAAAAAAAAAAAAAATAAATAAATAAAACTAGTAGTAACTTTTTTGGCGCGTTTAGAAATTTACTTATACCGACGCGCAAAATGTAAAATAACCATTTTTCTCACCTCCGGGCGGAAAGCGTCAATTTTCCTCCCGCTGCGCTAAACGAAAATGCCGCTTTCCGCCTCCGTCGAGGAGAAAAATAGTTTACACTCCTCGGGAAGTAAATAAGAAAGCCTCAGATCACATGTTTGTTGACCTCGGCTTCGCCTCGGCCAACAATTACATGTGATCTGAGACATTTCTTATTTTACTTCCCTGGGTGTGTAATATACTATTCCCGTCTCCCGTACCTCGCACGATAAAAATAAATAGCCAAGCTCCTAATTTGAGTATCACAACTTTCCGCCTAGGAAATTACAAGTTGTAATGTGCACAGACACTCCATACCCTCCTTGTACTAAATGTCACTCACTTTACTTGTCTTAATAATAATAATCAGTAGTACAAAAATTTAACATTAATTATATACAACAATCGGATTAATAAAAATAATTAATTCGTCCGGCTGCCGGACGAATTAGGATATTTAATTCATCCGGCAATCGGAAAAATTAAAATATATTATACGTCCGTAAACTTATGAGAATAAAATTAATTGGAAAAATAAGTATATTTAATTCATCCGACAGGAAATACTTTCAATTTATAGTAATTAATCATCAGTAACAAATCATTAATACCAAATATACTCCAGGTAATCTTCACTATGAGAGCTTAAAACAGACTTATTCAGTGAACCAGACTATAGGCGACCACTTCCAACCTTGGAGCGTTTGAAAAATAATTTAATTTAGAAAAAATTTTTTTTTATAACCATACTTGTAATTATCGAAATTAATAAATGTATGAACACTAAAAATATTTAAATTTAATGACATAATAATTTTTTTTACTTTATTAAAATTTTTTTAACTTATTTTAAATTAATTAATAAAAAAAAATAATAGATAAATATTTTCAATTGAAAAAAATGAAATAATAAACTAATTTTCTATTTATCATTTTAAAATAAATTTATTATTCCATTTTCAAATGAAAAATTTGATCAAATTATCAAATTTGACTTAATCGCATCACGTGTATAATAGAGAAAAAATATTTAAATTATAATTACCTCCTTTTTCCAGAAGTGACAATGTCTATATTATTATATAATTTTATATCAGACACACACAATTTTTAAATTATCAATCACGAAGGCGGGAAAGTAAAGAAATTTATCATTTACTTTTATTATAAATATTCAAGAAAGATAAACGGATAAATTACCGGATTAGTAAACTCAATCGAAAAATACCAGCTAACTATCCGGCTATTCTTTTTTTTTTTTAATTAAAAAAAAAAACAAAAAACTAATATACCCGGACGAATAATTATAAATTATTCGTACAGTACCCGGACAAATAGTCACACCGTTTTGTATAACTAGTTCATTGCATAGCAAAGCACTATTAATCCTTTTGCGCCTGAGTGTTTTTCTTATTTCAGCTTCACGAATTATTTTTTGACACTGATAAATCCACAATTGATAATCATATTTACCTGCCATTGAAATTTCGATAAGTCACTTAAATTTGATGTAATTATTTCATTAATGTTTAACATTTATTGTTGTCATAAGTTATTTTACTATTACCATGTGTTTTTATAAAAATGAGATTAAGGACTAGCTTCTAGGTATATCTCGAGATATCGACTTTCAATATTCA
>JZSA01006364.1:0-11045 GCA_000956155.1 Cotesia vestalis
TAATTGTAATTGTAATTGTTTTGTATCTGATAAAGAAAAAGCGTTAAACGCTGTTGGAGCTCTTCGTCATTGGCATCTAGTCAATTGTAGTTTTGAAGAATCAGATGTTGTAAATGATCTCAAAGCCTTAAATAGCATTGAACAGCGTATTATTAAAAATAATTAGCAATTAAACATGTCATTCGAACATTTAAGTTTTTAAAATCATAGATATGATAGTCATAAATCATAAGATGTGACAACAAAAAATATATGTTAATGACTAAAAGCTATATATATATCATATGCACTGGTATGCATAGATGTTACATATCTTTTAAAGATAAAGGTTAATTATTTTTAATACTTTTGTACGTGAGATAATTTTAAAATTGTCATTTAACTATAACTGATGATTTTTCAATAAATAATTTAAAGTGTTTGACGAAAATATTTTATAATTCATTATTTCCTTTTTTGTAGTTGTTCTATAGATTTTTAAATTTCGCGGGAAGAAGCACATGTACAAGTTTTCTTTGAGTGTGTTGGTAAATGCAGGTTCTCACTGACTATTGGTCACAAAATTATTAGCCACGCCTCTAAAAGTCTGCTTTTAAAAGTTACGCTACCCCCGATAGCGTAACTTTTGAGAGCGTCTACTGTACTCGAGTTCTTTTTATGGGTTCAAAGAATTCGGTTACAATGTCCTTTTGTACCGAAATATAAATTTTTATTTTATATCTTTTTATAAATAAAAACAGAGTTAACTAAAAGATGTTTATAAGAGTAAAAGCATTAAATAAATGATTTGAATATTTACTTCGAATATAAAATTTAATTAGTTTTAATCGTATAATATTTAGTATTTGAATATTTCGTTATAATTCGCGCTCTCATAATAGATGGCGCTCTGATAACAGGTAGCGTCACCTGTTGGATGCACTAGGTGCATCACAGGTTACAACTTTAGGGTTTAATATTTTTGCCTACAAGTTTACAATTTCCATCATCAGTTGGTGTGACAGCCTAGACGCTCGGCCCCTATACTTTTTGCCCATTTTTTGTTTTCATTAAACACCAGGGTGCACCACTTTCGACAGATGTGCTGCCTCTACAGTTAGTGCTCGATCCCTATACTTGGGCTAACTAAGTTTATTCAGGACTTAGTTCGGCTGAACAAGCTCAGTATATTTTACTAATATTTAAGAATAATCTAAAAAATCCACAGAGATATTTTGAATAGTTTTGACGATAAACAATTAACAACAAATTATTCATTGTATGTGTTTTGAAAATTTTTTCAATAATATAATATTTCAGCTATGACGTATAAAAAAACCTACGAATTCACTCCATATTTTTTATGCTAGAAATTTGTAAAATGTATTAATTCTTCGGTAATTTTGCATTCTATGATCAAAATTAATTTATACATTACTTTTAAGTCTACCTGATAATTTCAACAATATTTTATCCTAGTTTAATAAAGTTTTTGAGTTCTGAAATTTATTTAGTTTTCACTAGCTAGCGATTGTTTTGTTAATAAGTGAATTTAATATGGACTCTGGGCTTAATTGTATAATTTTTAAATTATCATAGCAATTAAATTCATTCATGTTCTATGTTCAAGTTTTATGTCTCATCGGCTTTGGAGTTTCGGAGCTCTGAGCTGATAAAAAGGCTATTTAACAATAGCTTAACAATCATTCTAGGTACCAATAGTAAGCATATTAAACAATCCGTATTATAATACTTTATAAAATAGTCGATCTTTTAAATGTGAGAAAAGTCAAACTAAATAAAAATATATTTTTATTTCGCATTTATAATAAAGAATCGCCATACTTCATATTTAAAATGCTGGAAACTGAAGTTCAATTACTTACTGGAATTTGGAATGTTACGGTGATAACTAAAGTCAAAAACTGAGTAATTATTTACATCAAGTGGTAGCTTATAAAGAATAATGGAAAAAAACAAATCAATGTGAAATATGTGAAAAAATGTATACTTTATCATTAACAATACATATGCATTCAATACCGAGATATCAAAGATATCTAGTTTACATGAATCTTAATCTGATACCGATGTGCCTGACTATAACATCCAGTTTGTAAACTAATACTTGAAATAAAACAGGAAAAAATTACTTCAACAATGGAAGTTGACTGCCCAATAATCAGTCTTAAACGATCTAGCAGTGCTCCTATGATTCATGAAATTAGTGCTACTGTGTCAGTTAGTTCATCTACAACATCTATGCCACGGTATTTTTTATACTATTTTATATTTTTGTTTTATGATAATTTTAAGAAAAAGAAAAGTATCATTAACATCCAATCAGAGATGAATTTATTGCCATAATTATTTTAAATTGCTGTCATATTTGAAGAAACGTGATTTCAAACAAACTTTTAAGCAGCAAGTTGATGAGAATTTTCATAATTGATTGATAATTATTTTTAAACTCGTTGCATCTTTTATATACATCCTAAACTAAGTCTAAAACTAAAAAAGACCTTTTAATGTCTTCATTAATTCAACATATTATTATATACGTATTAGTGCATAATATTTCATCTAGTTCAAATAAAATTTAGTATCAATGGTACAGTAATAAGTAGTTATGTCCTATCAAGAGTTAAATTATTTTTTTTCGATAATGGATTTTCATTAAATTAACTTTTTCGAATCTCAATACGCTATTATTTCAAAACATATATTCTTTAATACATTATTGCTTATTATAGTTTGATTTCTGATTTATAATTTGCAGAGATGTTGCTTCTTCGTTAAATCTTTTTCCCAACATATCAAGGACACGACGATTTAGTACAAGTGTAAGATAAATCAAAATAGAATGTAAATTGATTTGATTCTCGAGGTTATTAATGTTCATAATTATTTCAGAGTTCTGTAAATATACCACGACTGACACCAAGAGTTAACCAATTAAAACAAGAAGAATGTATTGATGTTGCTGGTAGAGAAGCTGCACATGAAAAAGAAATCCACAGTGCAATGCAAATTTCCCAGTCATGGGAGGATTTAACTCTTGATGCTGAAGGATTGTCTGTTAAAGATTCAGACTTATCCAGCCATCAGCTTCAAAATATTGAGAAGCAAATGATAAAAAAATTTGTTGATCCTTTAAATCTAACTTTACCAGTTGTAAATAACACTTCCTTTTGTTCTTCACCGTCACCTACTAGATCTAGTCTAGGACAACGTCAATGTTATTCACCTGGACTCAGTACTGTTCAATGGAAAAATAATCTCTCTCCAAGTCCTACGCGAAAATCATTTGCTATGAGACGTAGTTTAAGTCCAATAGCCTTAAGACCGAGTTGTTTGGGACCAGTTAAAAGAAAATTTGATCTTGATAATAATTGTGTAGATCGTCAACGCCCGATCAAACGTACATCTGCATTAGTTCTTTCAAATTCTTCTCGGTAAATTTATTAATTATTTAGTTACATAATTTCAATTATTCGTTCAACGCTATAAATATATTTCAGATCAGACGAAATTTCCAATATAACTCCTGAAACTATAGATTTAGTAGAATCATCTGGATCTTTTTCAAATATAAACGGATCAGATTTTTCCTTCCATTCTGTTGATAAGACTGTATCTCATCGCAAAGTTATCAACGAAAATCAACAAATATCAATAAACACTGAGCAATCCAGAACTACAAGATTGAAACAAATAGACCAAATAAATCAGAGTAATTATAGATAAAAAAGTAATTTCGCTATAAAGAACTGTATGATCGTTTCCTATTATTTCTAATTTTAAGTCATATAATTTTGCAACATAGTTGTTGAAAATAAAAAAAAAAAAAAAAAAACTACAAATGCTACAATCCAAAGTTGTGACTGATACGGATTTTTAATTAATTGATTAAATGATTAAATATTGTACTTGATAATTAACTTTATTTTATAAAATCTAACAAGTTTTCCTGACACAAAATATAGTACATTTTTTATAGTACGAAATATAATATATATTTAATTTTTTATTGTGTGAAAAAATCAAATTTATAATGGAAATCAATCAACTACTGTAAAATATTTATTTAGATCGATTTTTTGACTTTCTACTACGAAAAATGAAGATTTCAGCTTCGAAACTGAAAGAGGAATGGATTTGACTTAGGATAAATACTATTAAACAAAAGAAATCATTGTAAAATTGTTTCTGAATTTTCAAGAATGGTTTTGAATAGAGCAAAAAAGTTTTAGAACAAAGAAAAATTTTTGTTTTGTTGAAATAAAATTTCTTGATCCACAAACTCTTTTGCTTACCGACGGACACAAAAACAAATATATTAACTTCTTGGGAGATTTTATTCAATAAGATAAAAAAAAAAATTAATGATAATTACCTTGAATTTAAATAAACATTTTTAAAACGTTTGTGTCGTTTGGCCTTATAGAAATTAATTGAACTTTCAAAAACGATTTTTCAGGGTCAAAGTTTTTTTTTAGTCGAATTTTTCTCAAATTTCGACGTTTGGAGGTCTAAAAAAGTTATTCTGACTACTTCCACCATAGTGTCATAAGGTTAACTAAGCTCGGTACGTAAAAAATTCAGGAGTGAGTCAGTCTTACTACATTTTCTATGAAATCTACTAAGAAGTTTCATTAAATCTGTCTGAGAGAGTAGGTAATATTTGGCCTAGACTGATAGTGAGGTATGCAAATTAAAGTTTATTTAATAAGCTTTCAGATGTAATTTACGAAATTTTACGTTATCGCATTCAATAGTTATTTCGCAAAGAAACAATAAAAGTGCCAGTTTTTAAGGATTTGAAGAATTCAAATTTCTATCATTCATAAACTGTTTGATTGAAAAAAATATATGTATGCAAATTAAAGCTTACCTAATAAGCATTTAGATGTAATTTAGAGGAATTCGATAAGATATCGCGTTTAATTGTTGTTGCACAAAAATACGGTAAAAGTGAAAATTTTGGCGATTTAAAAAAATTTTTGAATTACTGTCATTTCTAAACTAATCGATAGATTTGGCTCATCTTAGAACTTGACGTCAAAAATCGTCCAAAAAATGAGCATGTTACATTTCATTGAAATCATTTCAGAATTAAAGAAGTTAGGGAAGAGGCAGCGATGGTAATATCGTATACAAATACATTTATAAACTTTTGAACCATATGCATTTTCTGAATCCGCTTGATGAGCTGAGTCGAAATATATCAAATTTTTCAAAAGTTCCGTCATGAGGACCAATGCAAAAGTTAGATTTCTACAAAATCTAGTAAAAGAGATTTGATTACTAAGTATAATGTGATAATTTGTACAAGTCTGTAGGTCTTGTATGTATACATTCTTATAAGAATGTGTGCATTTGCGTTTTATGATTCGATTCTAATTTACCTTCTTAGTAATCAACGTATCCCTGATTAAAAAAAAGTATTGAAAAAGATTGAAAATGAATGTAAATGAATCCAAACGAATTCGCCCAATGCAAACTGTATATCTATATATACACACAATATAGATATACAGTTGCATAGGTCAATACTTTTTTTTAATCAGGGATAATAAAGAAAATTTTGTAAATTTTTAAGAATCATGACGCAGCAAAAAAAGCTCCGTTTGGCCTCATCAAAAGAAATGAGAAGGTAAATTTCATACTTTATATACACATGCATACATAAATTTTTCACTTATACAATGCTTGAAAAAATTTAACATTTTTATACGTTATATAGCAGAATTTTCAGTAAATTGAATTTTAACACTAAGCGCGAAAGACATTTCGAAAAAATCTCTTTTGGAATAAAATTTTTTCAAAATGAATGTTTTGCGAAGATTGGTGTACCAGTAAAACAATTAATAACCAAAATATGATTTTAACCATTAATTAAGACAAATCAAAAGAACATTCTAATTAAAATAAAAACTTGAGAATATATATCGATTATAATAACATGTAGAGTAGGGTGCGTCAAAATTCAATCTCCGAAAGGAACCTTTTAAAATTGGATTTTGAGTTCCGCTTCCAACAAAAGCTGGGATTGGACGTTTCCTGAGATATTTTGATGTGTCACGATTTATTTGATATTCACAGAATTTTTTAACAAGAATTTTGTTTGGCCAAATTTTGTAGTTTCAGCTGAAATGCCAAAACAAAACTCTTTAATGCGATTTAATCCGGTAGTCCAGTCGGCGTGGAAAAAAAAAGGGGTTTGTTGGCAACTTTTCGACAAAATGGTCCGATTTTGAATTTTTTTTTTTTACAATACTCAGAAAAATATTCTTAACATTTGTGTGTATGTGGGAAGTGTTGCTTTTTTTTTGTTTAAAAAATAGCGTTTTAGCGTTGAGCTTTAAATTAAAATATCTCGGAAACTACGCAAAAGTAGTCGAGACATATTGCGTATGAAATTTAGAGAATTAAATAAGGCATAAAATGAGCCAAACCGGAAGTCTCTACGACTAATAGTTTACGAGATATTAATTTTTTAATCAAGAAAAGCGCGGTTCCGCTCGAGCGCTTATAAACAAATAGCTGTAACTCCGCAAAAAATCAATCGATTTATTTTTTTTTTTTTTTTAATTAAAGCTTTTACTGTCTATTATGAGCAAAAAAATTGGCTAAGCTCAAAAAAATTTTTTTGAATTTATATAAATAATTTTCAGTTTTTTTTATTTATGCAATAAAAAATAGTTAAAATAAAAAAAAATATATTTTTTTTGCATGAATAAATTTTTTCGGCAATAAAGAATCGACCTGAAAAAAAAATTCTGAAAAAAAATTTTTTTAATACAAAATTACAGTGTACTAGTTTAAAAAAATATGAGCTCTACGGGGTTTCGATGTCGGGACCCGAGGCATTAAGCATGCGCCATTCCCCTCAAACCGCTGACGGAAAAAAATGGGGGAAATAATGATAATGTGAGGCCAATAATAACAATAGTAAGCGGTCGCTCAGAAACTCGGAGTAATTTCATTTTTTTATTTTTTCTTGTAAATTTTTCTATTTTTTTCTAAGTCTTAATTAGATTTTGAAAAATCGATTTCACAATATAGGTATCAATCGACTCAGAATTTCATGAATCGTAAAGATATCCTAGTGTATGGGGAACTTTTTTTTTTTAATTTTTTCTATTTGTTTAAACAAATCATTAGTTAACAAAAAAAAATTCATTTCCACAAAATAGGTATCAATCGATTCAGAATTTCATAAATCGGATAGATATCCTATCGTGCGGGGAACTTTTTTTACAATAATATTTTTCATTTGTTTAAACAAATCATTAGTTAACAAAAAAAAATTCATTTCCACAAAATAGGTATCAATCGATTCAGAATTTCATGAATCGGATAGATATCCTATCGTGTAGGGAACTTTTTTTACAAACACATTTATCATTTGTTTAAACAAATAGTTAGTTAACAAAAAAAAATTCATTTCCACAATATAGGTATCAATCGATTCAGAATTTCAGGAATCGTAAAGATATCCTATCGTGTCGTGAACTTTTGTTTAAACAAATTTGTTTAAACAAATGAAAAATATTATTGTAAAAAAAGTTCACGACACGATAGAATATCTTTACGATTCATGAAATTCTAAATCGATTGATACCTATATTGTGGAAATGACGGCAAATTGAATCAAAATCTGTGAATTTCTTCAAAAGATATCGCTGTTAAGGAGGTTCTAGCGTAGCTTATGAGTAGAAATAATGTAAAAATTTTTTTTTACTTTCAGTCTTCCCAATATTCGTCAAAATTATTTATTTTAATTTAAAACAATTTGAAAAATTTTATAATTGATGATTTTTACTTATTTAACAAAATAATAGTTATTTATGTACCTTGGGCTAGTCAATCGCCAATACGGTCGAGATGATAATAAATATCATTGTCAGCAACCGAGGGCCGAGGCTTAATATCCCTGCTGCAAATAATTATCATCGCGACCGTAGTTGCGCGGGGCTTGCCCATGGTGCTTAAACAATTTTTCGTCCTATGGCGGACGTATGCGGGTTTTAACGTGCAGAGGATACTCAATCTATAAATAAATAGCGTACGACGCCATAATTCTCTAATCCTCTAAATAAAAAAGAATGAAAGTTTTAAAGTTATAGTTAAAGGTGCGCTTTTTAATTTACTGACAGTTGAAACGTAAGCTATTCGGCTGTATAGAGATTGGTGACGCTTGCGTGACGTTGTCCTCGACTGTATAAAGTTCTATACAGCCCAGCCCTGATTAAAATTACTGATTGAAAACAATTGAAAAAGTTGGAATTGATTTCAATTTTTTACATAAAATTGAAAAATGATGACTGAAATTGAGACATTCAAAAATTGAATTTTTTTTTTTAATAATTAGAAGCCAAATAAGAAAATATTCAAAAATATTCAGATTTCCCTGATTAAAAAAAGGAATTTGATAGAATTAAAAAAATTTATATCCTCACGAATGCTATCAAATCCTGAAAATATGATTCAAAAGGATTCAACGTGATTTAGAATTTTTAATTCTGTTAAATACTATTTAACTCTAAAAATATGAATTAACAGGATTTAAAATGATTTAAACTGTTAAATACTGTCAAATGCTTGTAAATCCTAAAAATATGATTAATTAGGATTTAAGATGTAGTCTAGTCGAGAAGTGAGTTTTCGGCGAAAAATCGTTAGACCACTCTTAAAAATATGGCGATTGGTATATTGGATTAATAACATTTTCAGCGAGATTCAGACTGGTGGTATTCTGATTCAGACTTCCACAATAATGATTCAGACTAATAACAGAATCTCATTTCCACCAGGGCGAATGGTCTTTTTGCTTTTTATGTTAAACAAATATATTTGTTAACAGTTAATAAATATTTATTAAATTCTATGATGTTAAAAAATTATTTGTTAACAATCAATAAAGCTTATTAAATATAAACAAATTTTTCTGTCAGTGTATATATAATAATGATATCTATGTGTAGATTTACACAATTATCTATGTATACATAAAATCGCAAAAATGATTCTATGAAATCTTAAAGGTACTCCGTTGCTATAGAATTTATAATTATTTCAAAATTGAGAAAATAATAGAGCTAGAATCATAATTAAAAGATAAAATTTTGATGGAATTATATATTTAGTATATGGAACTATATATTGCTGGAGGGCCTAGGTAACAATTTTTAAACTTGACAAAACTATTAATTTTTGTGAAATTTAATTTTTTTATAAGTTAATACAGTTTCTATTATTTCATTCGCGAAATACTATAGATTAAAATATTATTAATCCTTGGAGTAACAGACTCTTAGATAAAAATTTCGAATGCTCTATTTAAGTAATCACAAGTTCTATATATAAGTAATCATCAAGTACTATAAATAATCACAAAATACTCACTGGGGTAGAAAAAATCATATACAATTATATATGATTGTATATAATTATATATAATTGTATGTGATTATATATAATTATTAAAAAAATGCAGCACTTAATTATATATTGTTATATATAATCACATATAATTATATATGATTAGATGTAATTCAATGCAGCATTTTCTAATAATTATATATGATCATATACAATTATATATAATTTGATATAATTATGCATACCCGGGAAAAAATGATCAGGACTGATCAGACCTGTTCATATCTGATCAGGCCTGGAATTAGACCTGATCAGGCCTGTTTATGTATGATCAGGCCTGAAATTATACCTGATCAGACCTGTTCATGTCTGCTCATGCCTGTTCATGTCTGAAGCATTAAATACGCTCAGACCTGATGAGACCTGTCCATGCCTGTTCATGCATCTTCATGCCTGTTCATGTCTGAAGCATTAAATACGCTCAGACCTGATCAGACCTGTCCATGTCTGCTCATGTCTGTCCATGTCTGTTCATTTATGAAGCGTTAAATACACTCACGCCTGATCATACCTGACCATGTCTGATATCTAGCCTACACTGAGAGACAATTTTATTTAATAGTAATGAAATTTCATTACTATTTAATAAAACGTTTATTTGGCTAATCCCAAATAAAAATTTATTTAATATTAATTTAATTTCCTTAAATACTAATAAAAATTTTATTAAATACTAATAAGTGTTTCTTAGTATGTAATGAATATTTATCTACATGTAATATAAAGAAAATTCATTAATCAACTAAATAACAAGGATTGATCAGAAATTAATTGAATAAATAATTAAGTAAAATTGAATTTTGTCGGAACTATATTTTGAAATACAAAGTCTACAACTGTCGTTATCCGAGTGGATGTTAATTTTTGAGCACTTAAACTTAAAAATTTTACAAATGAATCGATAAGAGTTAGACATTATTTAATAAAATGAAAAAAGAAGCAGAAAACCAGACAATTTAGAGACGCATTTGTCAAAAATAAAGACTATGATTTCATAAATTCAATCGAATATTTATATTTTTATTATTTAAAATCTCTACATGTGATTCGTCATGAAGTAAACAAATAGGTTAGGTTAGGATGTCTTGTTAAAAAATCTTAACACTATTTATTAAAAGATTTTACTGTGAAAATATATTTGAACATATTATTATTAATTGGTGAATACTAATTTTTTTTTTGAGATTATTTTTTTTAATGACTTAATATTCGTATTAATGACATCAAACGAAAGCGATGCTCGTAGTTATTTTAATAAAAACACATTAGTATTTTAGAAAATTTTATTAAATACTAATATAATTTTATTTATATGAAATATAATTTTATTAACATTAACTAAATTTTTTTTTCAAGTCCATAAATAAACTGTTTTATTACTATTAAATAAAATTGTCTCTCAGTGTAGAACCATATGTTAATGGAGCGAAAGAAATACATAGCCGTCCCTAATAAATCACTCTAATATATAATTAATTATTAATAATTAATAAATTAGGTCTAGAACTCAATTAACTATAAGGATAAATCTTGTATAAAATTTGAATTACTGAAAGTAGCTTGAAAGATATTCATAAGTCAAGATGAGTCATTTGGTCAAGAGGTAAAGTGTCAGTTTG
>JZSA01006367.1:0-46487 GCA_000956155.1 Cotesia vestalis
GAAGCCGAGAATGTACCCTCAATCGTGTAATAATTATAATAAATGAAAGAAAACTGATAAACAAATGGAATTAAAAATATAAAAAAATTATTATTAAATAGTCCGATAATTACTTTATAAAATTGTTCTGAATCATGAAAGCCATAACTTCAATATTTTAAAAGATATAGTCATTTAAAGGATTGAAGTAATGCATTTGTCATAAGCAAATGGTTATAAAAATTGAACCATAATAGATATCAAGCATATGAAAAAATTTTCATATAAATTAATAAATAGTTTAAAAGATCGTCTTGAATGTCAAAGACCGTATCACCAATAGTTAAAAAGTTATAACCATTTATAAGTTGATAAAATAGTTGACCGCTTTAACTTTGATTCTAAAAATTATCATTTACAAATCTCAATAGAATTATGAAAAAAAATATTTTTCTTGTTTTAATTTTCATTGTTTATTTTATAAACAATTTGTTATAAACAAATTTAGATTTTCGTTTTATTTTTTTTCCGTTGCTTTAAAAAATTACAAATTCAGCCATGTGCATCAAAGTTGTAAAAAAAATTTTCCTCTATTTTTTATTAAATTTTATAATACTTGACCTCATCAAAGTTAAAGCGGTCAACTATTTTATCAACTTATAAATTGTTATAACTTTTAAACTATTGGTGATACGGTCTTTGACATTCAAGACGATCTTTTAGACTATTTATTAATTTATATAAAAAATTTTTCATATACTTGATATCTATTATGGTTCAATTTTTATAAACATTTGTTTATAAAAAATGTATTACTTCAATCCTTTAAATGACTATATCTATTAAAATATTGAAGTTATGGCTTTTATGATTCAGAACAATTTTATAAAGTAATTATCGGACTATTTAATAATAATTTTTTTATATTTTCAATTTTATTTGTTTATCAGTTTTCTTTTGTTTATTATAATTATTACACGATTCCCTCAAAAAATTTATAGACACATTTTTTAAACTTTTATAAGAGATTTTATCAAAACTCAAGTCTACGAAAAATTAGTTAATTAACAATTGAATAACTTAAACAAAAATCAAGCTAAAAATTTTTTTTTGGCGGGGCTATAATCCTTCAAGTATCTAAATGACACTATAATTAATTCAGATTTTTAAATTAATATTGAATGTTATAAAAAAATTATTTTGTGTTGCATCCTTTGCTTAGCGGCAACGTTTAGGCACCGAAACGGCCGCGCGGAGCCCAATTTTCAACGTTAAATTAATATTATAAATAATGGAGCTACAACTCCGGGAGTCGAGACTTATTTTACTGAAATTTTCTCCTCTTTTAGGATCTTTTTTCAAATTTCAAATATTTTTAATATTTTTGAAGTTATAACTACAAAATGGAGACTACCTTTTTCTCTCTTCGTTTTTTGTTTATAACAAATGCAATTTTTAACGCCGGATAAATTAAAAAATTCCTCTTTCTCAGAATGAAATTCTGAATCCAATGCACCAATCGCCATATTTTTAAGAGACTCGGATCGATTTTTCGCGGAAAACTCACTTCTCGACTAGACTAATACTTTTTTTTAAAGAAAAATAAATCTCTCAGTGTAACTTTTCTCAAATACATTCACAGCTAATAATTATATTTCAAGTTTTGTAATAGTCATGTGATGATCCTAGAATGATGTTAAATAATAATTTATGAATGTATTTGAATCATCGGTTGGAGAAGCGCGCAACTCTGGCTATTAAAAATTTTTTAAACGAGCTTCGACTCACATAAAAGAAGAGCTTTAAAAATATTTCAAAAAATTCGAAACGACTCTTTTTGTTGATTTTTGAGGAGAATCAAATTACGCTCAGCATTAAGTTATGAATCTGTTGATTCATTTGTATAATTCGTTAATTATACAACGGGCTTATAAATCTGTCTATTTCTCACAGGTTAATAATATCCTCAAATAAATTGCAGTCTCAATTCAACTGATATTCTATTCTTCCCAATGTTTTTTAATAGATGAAAAAAAGTTCTTGAACCAAGATTATCAGTTAGAAGTGTTTGATTAAGCAAGAAAATTGTGAAATCAAGTAAAATTTATTTGAACCAAGAACAACTTCTTTGATTGAGAATTTTATCGCATGATTCAAGATGATCAAACACTTCGGAATGATATTCTTGGTTTGAGAATTTTTTTTTTATATCAAGTCAATTTTTTTATCAGTGTCTTTTTTTATTTACCGGAAAGATATCCGATAAATCAAGAACATGGGGCATTTCATGCTGAATCGAACAGTTAAAAAATTTTTTTTTTGATTTTCGCAATTTTTTAGTATCTATCATAAAACTCCATCAGATAAATTTTGAAATTTTTTTGATCACCGGTTGAAAAATGTCGGATTTTGAAAAAAAAAAACCTTTTTTTTTATGGTATCTGAAAATCTGAAAAAAAAATTTGAACTTCCCGCCAAAAAAAATTAAAAATTTTTCTTAATTCGGGAAGTTATTGGTTTTACCTCGTTTTGTGAAAATCAAGTTTTCTTCAGATCTCGACGATCTAAGGTCACAGAAAGCTTCCCTGACTATTCCCCCGATGGTATCCGTAATCCTGTGTGTGTGTGTGTGTGTGTGTTTTTTTTTTTTTTTTTATAGAGAAGCGAAAAAAATCTTCCAAAGACACCGCTATCATTGAAAGATGATGGTTGGTAGTGTGGGATTCTTACCCGCTAAAAAAAAACTCCTCTCTCCTTCCCCGTAGATAGTACGGAGGACTGGATCGGAACTGCGTTAGCATTACTTCAATCCAGTCCATGTTGCGTCTCAAGACACTTACTCCTGGTTACTGGTCTCTTTCTGCGACTCTTTCTTCTAGAAGGCGCTGCGCGTAGGCTGCGACAGCGGACCAGTTATCTTCTTCTCTCAGCATGCAGGCTATCAAGCTCTCGCGGGCGAGTGTGGTGCCTATAATTTCTCCGGTGCTGCTTTTGTAGTCTTTCCACCGTACACACTCGAAGAAAGTGTGTTCGGCGTCGTCGATTAAATCAGGGCAGTATTTGCACGTCGGCGTGCTGTGCAGCCCCATCTTAAAGAGGTAAGCGCTGAACTGTCCGTGTCCTGTCAATAGCTGTGTGAGGAAGAAGTCCGTGTCCCCGTGCTTCCGAGAAAACCAGAAGCTGATGTTCGGGATCAGTCGCGCCGTCCATCTGCCTGTCTCTCCCGATGTGCATCTGTCCTGCCACTTTTGCTGCGTTTCCGCCTTTATCCTCGCTCTTGCGTCTTTCATGTTTCCGTCACTATTTTTAGCGTCATAGAGTTTTGCTCTCTCAAACGCTAGTAAGTCGATGGGCGCGGCTCCCGCGATGACCAATACAGCCGCTTCGGAAACCGTGCGGTAAGCACAGGCAACCCTGAGAGCACTTCGCCGTTGTACTGCTGCCATTTTTTGCCGGTAGGTCTTCTGTTTTAATATGTTCGCCCATATCTCCACTCCATAAAGCAGTACCGAATGGACTACTTCCAGAAGGACTCTCCTTTTTTTGGCTCTTGGTCCCATAGTGTTGGCCATAATTCTTGCTAGGCTAAACACTGTCTTACTGGCTTTCCTGCATGTACTGTCTAGGTGTTCCCGGAAAGATAGTTTCTCGTCTATCATTACCCCTAGATAGTGTAGCACCCTTCTTGACGTCAATGTTGTTCCTCCCGTGTCTACAGCAAATGATTTTGGGAATCATTTCTGACGTGTTAGAACGACCATCTCGGTTTTGTGCTTGGCGAGTTTCAGGTGGTTTGTCAAGCCAAGTCTCGACGGTGTCAATGGTTTCCCTAACAAATAGTTCGGCCTCTTCTATGCTGTCTACTATTATCGTGGCCGCCACGTCGTCTGCAAAGTCCGTTAGTTCTACTTGTTTTGGTAACGGAATTTCTAGGAGCTCGTCGTAGTCCGCGTTCCATAGATCGGGCCCCATTATTGAGCCTTGCGGTACGCCAGCTAAAATATATCCCCAATTTGGGCTGTTAAAGGCGTTTTTAACGTCTAGCGTGAGGAGAAGACATTTTTTACGAGCTTTGAGGCTATCAGACCATGCTTGTGTTGCTGTCTTTATGACTTTCTCGATCGCTCCGACAGTCGATCGACCTTTCCGGAAGCCATGTTGGTTGGTGGCAAAGCCTCCAGCACGGTCGATGTCGTTAGGAAGTCTCCCTTGTATAAACTTCTCGAACAGTATTCCAGCAATGTCCAGCAAGCAGAGTGGTCTAAACGACGAAAGTGTTACGGGGGTTCCCTTACTTTTGTCTAAGAGAACCAATCTCTGCCGCTTCCATTCCACGGGAAACGTGCCAGTTGCCAAGCATCAATTGTAGGTGTTCAGGAGTATGTCTGGGTATTCCAGGGCTACAGTCTTGATTACCGATGCCGGGATGCCATCAGGTCCAGGTGCCTTTTCTGTCTTGAGAAACTCAGCCGCGTCTTGTAGTTCCTCGATTGTAAAGGGTGTTGCTTCGCCGTTTTTAACGTAGTGTTTCTTCTCCCGTGGCGGGTGTTTGAAGAAAAGCTCTGCTACAATGCTGTCCATTAAGGCAGGCGACTTCGACTTTCCACAACCTTTCCACAACCCGGCTTTACTTGCTTTGATGGCTCTGTTTAACGTTTTTTTGGCCTGCTTGTACTCGTTCGAATATAAGTCTTGGTTCAGTGAACATTTCGCAGCTCTCGTTGAACGGCGACGTAGCTCATGGCATCTTTTGTGAAGTTCTGCTATGTATGTTGTCCACCAGTACGCCGGCCTGGGAAAACTCCGATTTTTCAGTCGTGGCATAGAGGCGTCACATGCGGCAACAATTTCCTTCATCACTTTGAGGACTGCCTTTTCCGTCTCATTACAGTTATCCGGAGTTGGGTTGTTCTGTAGGGTAGACCAGCTCCGTGCAAGTGACTCTCGCAAAGCCTCTGGATCAAGCCTTTTAGCATTCCACTTCCGCTGTTGAAAGACTCGTTGTGGAGCTGGAACAGGTGCCATTCCAACTCTGAATGTCACATACTGGTGATCACTGCCACTGTATTCTTCGAATACAGTCCAGTCTTCAATCATGTTGGCTATCCTTGGGGTTGCCAGCGAAATGTCTAGGATGGATTCCTTGTACCCCGGTCTTCTAAAGGTTGTAGTAGTTCCAGTGTTCAGCACTATGTCAAGTCTTGCTGCGAAGTCTGCTACTTCGTTTTCTCTGGTGTCAGCGAATTCAGCACCCCATTCAGCCGATTTGGCGTTGAAATCACCAGCTACGATGACATCGCCGTCGAGCTTGTCGATGGTGTCCTTTATGTTTGTCCACATCTGGTGAAACACACTAATCCCTTCGTTGGGTCAAAGGTAGAAACTCATCAAGTATGTCGTAGGAGTCTCAATCCAGACGAAGCCTGCTCCGCTCCCGTTGTTGTTGACAGTAACTTTCTTCGACTTTACTTTCCAGATAGCTGCTGAGTCGGACTTATCTGCGAACTATGTTTTTCCTTCGATGTTTAGATATTGCTCGCAGATAAGACAGATGTCAATTTTATCTTCAAAGACGCGCTGACGCTGTAGGTTTTGCGCCAAAGCGCACCTATTTAAGTTGCTCGCAGCATGCGTGTCATTTCTGCCTTCTCGTGGCTTCGTCAAGTGCTGTGCGGAATGCTTTGCAAGCTCCGATGCCAGAAATATGGCATAAACCGTCCTGGGCATCTTTGTCCAAAGTGCAAAGGAAACATTTTGGCTTCTCCGTGCAGTTTACGGCCTTGTGGTTTTCTCCGCCACATTTGTAGCAGCACCTGCTTCTATCTGGTCCCGCACACTGACGTGTTTGGTGTCCAAAACCAAGACATTTAAAGCAGCGGGTTACTTTTACAACTGGGCGTACACGGCAGTTAACCTATCTGATCTTTATACGAGCCTTGTCGAGGGCCTTAATCGCGCTCACTTTGACTATCTCGCAGAAGGCTGCTCGATTGCCTCGTGGTGTGGATTTTGTCGGATTTACCCGTTTGATGTCCAGGCGAATTAACGTTTTAGTGCTTCGCGGATGTCTCCTTCAGTAGAGATTTCATCTCAGTCGAGGATCTCGATCGTTGTTATTGGTGATAGCATCTTGACCGTACCGATATTAGCAGTAGTTGACTTTATTGCTTCGGTAAAAACACTGCTATCTTTGGTCTTTCGGGCCATTTCGTGGAGAACGCCTCCGTGCTTCGTCCGTTTTATAGACTTTACATCTACTCCCGTTTCGACAGGGTTTACCTTGGTTTTGATTTCTTTTAGGAGATCGGCATATGTTCGGCCTTCTACTGGTTGGACCAAAACAGCCTTAGTTCTTGTCTTCCTTCTCCTCGGTTTTTTAGAGCCGCCCTCACTTGGTTATTTTTGAGCTTTAGTAGAGGGAGCCACTGTTTCGTGTTCTTGTTCCTTTTTCTTTTTCTATTTCCGAGTAACTATGATCTAGGTGTCCTCTCGAGCAGTCTTTTCTGTGCTGGATTGTCCCTTGCTGAGGAAGAGCTGGGCGTAGAAAGCTGCCTCTTCTTATTGTTGTCCTCTCTTTGCTGTGGCAGTTTCTCAGGAGTGACCAAAAGTGGCTGTGGTTTTGTAGTCATCCACGGAGATGTTTGAGTGGTTGTCGCCGACGTCGTTGGTGATTTCTTGGCCAGCCTATATGCCGTACCAGTAGACGTAACCAATTTACTGATTTCATGATGGAGATTTTTTTTGTCCTTGATGAAATCAGCTATCTCTTCAATCTAGCTACCGAGCCGTTCCATTGGCGATTGTTGGTCGGTGACGGTCGGTAGAGAGCTAATTCTTCCTCGGGAAGCATGAGTATTGACGAGAGCAAAAAGTCCTCCACTTTTTGGAGAAGCGTTGCTCGGCTGTCCGTTCCCTTCCATCTGGGCTGTTTTCGTGCTCCCTGTAACATTTCCAGACAGCAGAGCCATGGCGTCCACCCCGCTGTCGTAACGGTCGCTTGATAACAAGGAGTTCAGGCCCGTTTGCATGCCTTCCCTCGCCGGCACTAAGGTATGTCTTCCCTGTGTGTGGAATGCCTTGCAGGCTCCGGTGCCAGAAATATAGCGTAAACCATCTTGAGCATCTTTGTCCGAAGTACAAAGGAAACAACTTGGCTTCTCCGTGCAGTTTACGGCCTTGTGGTTCTCTCCACCACATTTGTAGCAGCACCTGCTTCTGTCTGGTCCCGCACACTCACGTGTTTGGTGTTCAAATCCAAAACATTTAAAACAGCGGGTTACTTTTGCAACTGGGTGTATACGGCAGTTCACCCAACCGATCGTTACATGGGCCTTATCAAGAGCTTAATCACGCTGGCCTCGGCTACTTCGCAGAAGATTGCTCGATTGCCTCGTGGTGTGGGTTTTGTCAGATTTACCCGTTTGGTCTCCAGGCTGTTGGCGAATTAACGTTAAAGTGCTTCGCGGACGTCGCTCTCTGTAGAGACTTCACCCAAATCGAGAATCTCGATCGTTGTTATTGGTGTTAGCGTCTTGACCGTGCCGATATTAGCAGTGGCATTAGAACGCCTCCGTGTTTCGTCTTTTTAATAGACTTTATGTCTACGCCCGTCTCGACAGGGATTACCTTGGCTTTGATTTCCTTTAGGATATCAGTATGAGTATAGTCTTCTACTAGTTGGACAAGAACAGCCTTAGTTCTTGTCTTCTTCCTCCTCGGTTTCTTGTAGGCACCCTTACTTGACTGGTTTTGCGCTATAGTACGGGGGGGGGGGGGGTGTGTGTGTGTGTGTGTGTGTGTGTGTGTGTGTGTGTGTGTGTGTGTGTGTGTGTGTGTGTGTGTGTGTGTGTGTGTGTGTGTGTGTGTGTGTGTGTGTGTGTGTGTGTGTGTGTGTGTGTGTGTGTGTGTGTGTGTGTGTGTGTGTGTGTGTGTGTGTGTGTGTGTGTGTGTGTGTGTGTGTGTGTGTGTGTGTGTGTGTGTGTGTGTGTGTGTGTGTGTGTGTGTGTGTGTGTGTGTGTGTGTGTGTGTGTGTGTGTGTGTGTGTGTGTGTGTGTGTGTGTGTGTGTGTGTGTGTGTGTGTGTGTGTGTGTGTGTGTGTGTGTGTGTGTGTGTGTGTGTGTGTGTGTGTGTGTGTGTGTGTGTGTGTGTGTGTGTGTGTGTGTGTGTGTGTGTGTGTGTGTGTGTGTGTGTGTGTGTGTGTGTGTGTGTGTGTGTGTGTGTGTGTGTGTGTGTGTGTGTGTGTGTGTGTGTGTGTGTGTGTGTGTGTGTGTGTGTGTGTGTGTGTGTGTGTGTGTGTGTGTGTGTGTGTGTGTGTGTGTGTGTGTGTGTGTGTGTGTGTGTGTGTGTGTGTGTGTGTGTGTGTGTGTGTGTGTGTGTGTGTGTGTGTGTGTGTGTGTGTGTGTGTGTGTGTGTGTGTGTGTGTGTGTGTGTGTGTGTGTGTGTGTGTGTGTGTGTGTGTGTGTGTGTGTGTGTGTGTGTGTGTGTGTGTGTGTGTGTGTGTGTGTGTGTGTGTGTGTGTGTGTGTGTGTGTGTGTGTGTGTGTGTGTGTGTGTGTGTGTATATGCATGTGTGTGTGTGAGTGTGTGTGTGCATGTAAGCCTCTTATAACTTTTGAACTTATAACTCTGATTCTATTGCGGTTGACGCCATCCGAAAGGGCTTGTCTGAACTTGGATTTGAAATATAACTTCGACAGATTCGGACCGGTAGATTTTGAGAAATCTCAAAAAAACCAGGAAAAAAATTTTTTTTAAATGTGTTTTTTTTTTTAAATAACTTTTAAACGGCTTTACCGATCATTTTCTAAAACTAATTAGTTCTTAACATTCTTAACATCAAAAATCTACATTGATCGCCGCCAATTCAAGCAAAATTGCTTGATTTATTCATGAATTATCGTTGACGAAAAAAAAAATCGGAAAAAAGCGTTTCTTTTTAATTACACTGAAATTTCTGGTCTCATCGATTTGTGTTTAAAATAATATCATAGAATTTGGAAAACTGCTTCGAATGCTGTCAACCGCGTGAAAATCGGTCGATTTGTTCGTGAGTTATCGTTGTCGAAAGAAAACCGAATAAATGTGTTTTTTCAGAATAACTCTGAAATTCTTTGTTGGATTAATTTAAACTTAAAAATTCATCATAAAGCTTAAAAAACTACGTCGAATGCTGCCAACTGGGTAAATTTCGGTTCATTAATTCAAAAGTTATTGCGGTTTCAAAATTCAAAAAATAGTGTTTTGTTAAACTTCTATCAAACTTTTGAGCTCGGAGAGCTCAAATTTACACGAAAATTATATTTCTGAGCTTAAAGAGCTCAAATACGTAACAAGTGAAATTTTGAGCGCTTAAGTATGAAATTAGCGGGAAGTTTCAGGGATGGCATTTAGGGTTAAGCGTGTTACGTTCCGAAAATTACGTATATAAATTCATTGAGATTTTTTAAATAATTAAATACCAGGTTTTGACACCTTGGGTAGTCGATCGACCCCCGGTGTGTCGTCACAGATGAGTTTACTTTCTTATTATTTTATTATTGACTTACCATTATGGGCCCCATAAGTCTGCCCAGATAACCCCCTGGGTTTCTAACCATTTAGCTTCGAAAGGCGGAAAAATGTCGTGCAGCTCAGGTTACTCCCTGAGAGAGTCATCGAGACCCGGGTCCCATGCTGATGTAAGGTGTTTGGACTATCCGCGGCCATGGCAACTCTCTGGTGATGCCTTGTCGCGAGATTTCCGTTACTCAGCTGCTGATAAAACCACCAGCTAAGCAACGGCTATCTCTTAATGTGCCTTCGGAGAATTTATATAGATTATGCTTATTTAAAATATAATGTTTATAAAATAATTAAAAAAATAATTTTAGGCGAAATTCTGATATCGTAACAACCGTTTTCCTAAATTTTTTTTTTTTTTTTATCAAATTGAGAATAATCAAGCAAACTATTTTAATGCTTTTATTTTTTTAAGTTATCAATAAATGCTTCGATTAATAAGTATAATATTAAGACTTATTAATCCAATTCTATAAATAAAAATAGTTACCAGGGGACTGAGTATCTCTTGAGCAAGAAACATGTTTCCAGCACAAGCGGTGTTTTGACTCTTAATGAAATGGCGATAAAGCGCTATCAGCCCTACAATTATTAACTCAAGGCTAGTTGGGTCGTTATAAACCCTAGAGAATATAAAATAGCACGCTGGAATTTTTTTGGGCTTTGAACTTCTAGCAGGGGACTGTTCTTGAAACGCCGGGGACAAACTATGGTTTGGTGAATTTAATGAAACAAATTAATTTTCGGTACTTTCTATTGAAGAAAATTGTTAATTAACTAATTAAGTTTATAAACATCACCCTGATTAAAAATACTGATTGAAAAGAATTAAAAAATATGAAATGTAGATTCTTTTCAATTATTTTAATTCTTTTCTTTGTATATATAGATATACAATTTACATGGAGTGACCGCTTCTTAACTCTTTACAATCAGTATTTTTAATCAGGGTGGTCAAAATTGTATATTGTAGTCGAATGACTTGAAATTTAATCTCAAAGTTTAAATTTTAGGAAAAGGACAGCCCAGGGGACTGTTATTTTGGTGGTTTATGAATTCATAGCAAAAAAACCAAAATTTATTTCATTTTAGTTTTCCATTCTCTAAATAGAAATAGATATTTTTATTTAGAGATATTTATTATTTATGCCAAGGCTTTAATGGCCGGATAGCAAATGTTTCGGAGAAAGCGACTTTAGTGGGCCCTCGAAAGAACATTGAAAAACTCAG
Organism: Cotesia vestalis; assembly: GCA_000956155.1. Lineage (NCBI taxonomy): Eukaryota > Metazoa > Arthropoda > Insecta > Hymenoptera > Braconidae > Cotesia > Cotesia vestalis. The sequence continues at coordinate 10,767 of JZSA01006367.1, forward strand.
TCGTAAATTGAGTTTGACTGGGCGGTTGACTTGTTTAAGGTGTCTTTGAATCGGCTGACAATCGACAAGATTACGGTTGAAACCGTAGCCGGACGGTCGAGACAGCTTGTAGATGATGACCTTAGCAAATAGACTCTTGATTTGAGTGAGTTGTTGCTTGAGATGACCGGAGTTTTGACGATGACCTTGATGTGTAGTTGAATAATGGCTTGAGACGACGGATTCTTAACGATGTCGCTTTGGTGGCTTGCTGACTGGCCGAATAATTAGCCTTGAAAAAGGCTATTTTAGAGATTAGTCTTGAGAAAGACTGTTAAAGTTCTCTTACTAGTCTTAAGAAAGGCTGTTGTAAAGTCAAAAACTTGAAAAAGGCCACTTGAAAGTATTCTTACCGTGAGGAGTCTTGAAGAAGACTTCTTATTTTGAGACTGGTTTAGTTAAAACTGAATGCCGTCAGCTGTTGAACAGCGCTTTATATATGCTTTAGCGTTGGTTCGAGAACTTTCTGTTCTGTAGAGAGGGCATTGAGATGGAGAGCCAATATGAGTTCGCAGGCTCCGCCCACCACACTCTAATAACTACTTCGACGCAGTCGCTGTAGTGAGTCGGGAGGAACGGCTGCTCGTTGCGGTTCATGCGAATTCAAGCCCCTGCTATAGCCTCTCTTCATGGTGTGCGCGCTTTGGAGTGTACAACTGATTGAAACCCTTTTGAGAACTTTAAACAGTAAATACAAAATTACATATTTAATAACATACAGTCCAAATAACGACATACATTATTAATTTAAATTAATTGTTTTAACATTAATTGATTCAGTTTCAATTTAATATTTATTAATTTAGATTTTGATTTAACAGAGAAGATAACTTGAAATAACGTCTTAATTTATTTACAAAATTCAAATAACAATGCGCTTATTTTGTTTTTAAGAGTTAATGTATTTCGGTAATTTCATACAATTCTCTAATAATCTTAAATATTAAATGATGAACAACTACCATTATATCTCATAGTGATTTACTTAATATGAACATAAAATAACTTACATATCCAATTTAAATAAAGAGTCAAATAATCTATTCTTGAATGAGAGACAAATTGCAGTAACGAAAAAAGATGTTTCATAATAAGTTGTACAAAAATTTGGCATTTTAAAGTTAATGTTGTTTTTCTTTACTGCTAATTTTTCTGATCGTCTTACATCGGTATCTTCAGTGAATAATTTATAAAGATAACAGCCTAAAAAATAGATACGACGACTCTTGATGCTAAGCTAATCTAGTTCACGTCTATAGGGAGTTATGGGTTTGCCTCGTCATGAGTTACAAATAAATAGGATAGAATTTAAAGAATTTAAAGAAAGTTGCAGTTTTTTGTCATTTTCAAAGTTTGAGTTTGTTAACTCTATTGAACAGTAATCATTAAGAGGTAAGATAGTGTCTGACACCAATAATTTGTTAATATAGGTCGTGTAAATGTTCTTTTTTAACCCTAGACTGGTCACCTGTTTTTTAGTTTCTCGTTTGCACTATAGCGAGTTTCTATAGGTCGAATAGTTGTTAGGCGGCGTCACGCTCATTGGGTGACCAATCTAGGGTTAATTTAAGACTATATATAGGGTTATATGATATAAATAATGCTGAATTTATTTTACTGATTATTTTTGAAATATGAAGATTCCAAGACAGTGTATTTGTAATATGAAGTTTCAGAAACTTGACCAAATCTATGAAGGAATTAGCTATACCATTAACAACAGTAGACGGCAATATATTATGTTAAATCTTTTTCAATTTTGCACTCGAGCCCAAAAGCATAACCTTTCTCTAAGAATAATAAAAGTGCAAATAAATATATTTATCATCAGCGAACAAACCGTATTTTGAGCATATAAGTTGCCTTGTAACTGAATTCATGACTAGCAGAAAGAGAATGGGTCCTCAGACTGAACCTTGAGGCACACCAGACGTAGTTTTCAAGAATTCAGTTGGTAAACCATCGTTATTCAAGACTGCATGACTTCTATTCGTTAAGTAAGAGAAAAAACAGCTTATAGTTTTGACAAAGAATCCAAGTTCAATCAAAGTTCTTAACATGACTTTTGGGCTTACATAATTCAATGCTTTTGTTAAATCAAAGAAAACTAATCGTGTTAATTTGCTGGTATCCATACTACTACTGATGTCGTTTATAAGTTTTAGTAATGCAGATTGTGTGCCATGATGCTTACGGAAGCCTGATTAAAATTTATGTAAATACTCATTATCCTCAAGGTAATTTACTAGCTAATTTGCAATAATTCTTTCGAGGAATTCACTTAAATAGGACGTATTGGCTATAAGGCGAGTATCTGATAATGAGCGTGGTGGCGTAATGATATTTAAAGGAATGATAAATATTCGCTTCTAAGTTGATAGGAAGACGCCTGTTTTAAGAGATTGATTAAAAAGAGCGGTGAGAAATATGGATATTAGTAACATCAACGATGTTCATCTTAGACAAATTAAAGGTGGTTTGTAAATTACTAGAGTATAAGTCAAGTAGCGCATTTAGGAATTCAATATCACAGGATGGATGCTTCCGAACAATTTTTGAAAAATATTCATTTAGTTCCTCCGGATCAAAATGGTTCCAGGCTGGAGATATTGAATTTTTTACAAGACGTTTTAAGTTGCTCCACACATTAGTACCATGGACCACATGGTAAATTGATAAGAGAAATTTTTAGGTAGTTTTTCCGGGCATGATTGAGCTCTGGTCTTAACTCTTTTCTCCTAGCTTTAAAGATTACAAAGAGATTTGTATCATTTAATCTCTTTGCACGCCTATATAACGCGTTTCGTTCCATGCATTTATTACATAGATTATTTACTTTTTAATATAAATTTAAGAATAACTCGGTAACTCAATTCAACAAAGAAACAAAATACTTGTAATGATAGAATACTTGTACTTAATATTAGAATTAAAAGAAAGTTAAAAATAAAGGTGGTGAGTAAAATAAAGGGGTAGTTTTGGGTTATTATAGGTGAGCCGTGCAGTGTAAACGGGGAAAAGTGGTGTAACTGCCAGACAGAGTGCCAAGGAAATCAAGAAAGGACCGATCCCCAGAGTAGATACGAGACAAAGAAAGCCAACAACTACCAGGACTTCAACCTCAAGCAGTGAGTTAGATCGTTAGAATTACATCAAGGAATCGAAAATTACTCTGTGGGCAAGAAGTGGACCGTGGTCTACCTAATACTCGGTTTACTACTCCTTTTTAATTTATTAATGTGATTATTTAATCGACAATAGTTATTTATTTATTGAATCAATTATATATTAATATTCGTTAGTTTGAATTGAGTGATTTTCATATGGGATTTATACCCGAGCTTCACTCAGTAGACCTTGAGGTAAAAATTCGTTTAATTTCGTGAGAATGATTTTTATTAAATTAAAATTTAATCAGTAATTTATTAAATTAATTTAACATCTGAAAGTGGTTCTAAATTGTATTTGTTATATTGGTCAATTCAGTCAGATAAGACCAATAGTAAAATTTTTCATAAACTTAATTGTCTTCTCACGAATTCCTAGTCGAGCGTCGGTTAAATTTTACGTTTTAGATAATCTGGGACCCAACGTTAAAACTAACGTACTAACGAATATTTGGCGTCCATTTTAAGAACACAAATTTTTGTTGATTAACTGTCTTGGATATATTGACATGGGATTATTGAATTAATTTTTATTGATATTATTTTATTGCGAATTTATTTATTACACGGAAAAGAAATTGCGGCAAATCCAACTACACTTAGAGTAGCATTTACTACAGGATGGACTAAAGTAAATATACAGTATAGTTTGTTCACGGATGATTTTCATGTACATCAAATCCAACTCCAAGTGCGGTTGGATTTACCGCACGTTTTTTTTCCGTGTAGTATTACGATGCGTTTACGATCGATTTAATAGAACAAATTTTATGGTAATTAATTCGATGTTGAGACAATTTAGTACATAATTATCTATTTAGACCGAATAATTCTACGTAGTTAATTTATTGAATCGAACTTAAGTTCAGCAAAATTAGTAGATAAATTAATTCGTTTATTTCATTGAGAATTATTTGTTAGTTAATTATTAGTGGATATTGAGTCCAAGAATTTATAGTCAATTTTATGCCGATAAAAGTTTATTAAGAATTTATTTGTAATTAATTAATTACCAGAGTTGAATATTAAACTCAGAGTTATTTTGGAACTAGTTTATTGATTTGGAAATATTGTGTAATTAATATACTGATGACTGAATATGATTAGTTGAATTTTTTTACGTACCCGTAAAAAAATATTCTGATCAGACCTGATAAGGCCTGATATGGACCGTTCATATCAGGCCTGATATGGAAATTGGCAGTACAAAAATTGAACAGTACAAAGTTAATTAAAGAGTTTTTGGAGCAACGTTAAAAATTTTTTTTTAATTTATACATTTTACCATTTTTATAATTTATACCGTAAATTTGCCGTAAAATGTATTAATTAAAAAAATTAAAAATGTAAATTTGCCGATTCTTAGACTTAAAAAACCGACCCTTGTGGAAATAATTCTCTAAAAAAACTCTTGAAAAGTCTTTATGACTCTGAATAAGACTTTTCGAAAGTCTTCACATCCCTCACTAAGTAAAGGAAAGACTTAATAAGTCTTCAAAACTCTTCAAAAGTCAAATATTTCCTGTAATTTCGGAATTTCTCAAAGAGTTATAAAGACTTGATAAGACTTGTTTAGTTTTACAGGAAAAGAAGATGATATTTCTTTTCAAAACGATTACATATCAGAATTGGAGAAAATTGAAAATAAAACTATAAAAAAAAATTAATGCATGTTTTGTAAAAATTTTTTTAAAATAATATTTTCATCACGAAAATACTTCGATGCACATCGAATCACTCATAATTGAGCAAGTCAAAATATCAACAGCAAATGAAGTGCACTTGATGTTGGAAACAGATACTAGTCAAAAAGTAAATCTAATCGGTATTTAATTTGGATTATCAAATATTTAAGTCAACTCTCTAGGTAGGAAAGAATTTTCTATCCCGGGCCATCTGCTGGAATTAATTGATACTAAACATATTTTAGTTTACGAATTTACAGTTAGAATCTTTGAGTGTTCTTAGTTTCTAATAGGTGGTGTGTGGATAGAAAATTCTTTCCTACCTAGAAAGTTGATTTAAATATTTGATAGTCCAAATTAAATACCGATTGGATTTACTCTTTGAGTAGTATCTGTTTCCAACATCAAGTGCACTTCATTTGCTGTTGATGTTTTGACTTGCTCAACCATGAGTGATTCGATGCCCATCTAAGTATTTTTGTGATGAAAATATTATTTTAAAAAAATTTTTTCAAAACATGCATTAATTCTTTTTTATAGTTTTATTTTCAATTTTCTCCAATTCTGATAAGTAATTTTTTCGAAAAGAAATATTATCTTCTTTTCCTGTAAAACTAAAAAAGTCTTATCAAGTCTTAATAACTCTTTGAGAAAGTCCGAAATTACAGGGAATATTTGACTTTTGAAGAGTTTTGAAGACTTATTAAGTCTTTCCTTTACTTAGTTAGGGATGTGAAGACTTTCGAAAAGTCTTATTCAGAGTCATAAAGACTTTTCAAGAGTTTTTTCAGAGAATTATTTCCACAAGGGGAGTGACCGTATAACAGAATTATCACTCAGATTTGGCTTTATTTGATATTATTAAGTCAGGTCCGGCCTGATAAAATCATATCGGAACATATCAAAAAAGTATAAACGGGCAAATCAAATTATATCAGCCCAGATCAAAATATATCATATCAGATCAAATCATATCCAGCCTAATTAAGCTGTATCAGGTCTGATATGGCCAATTTCCGTATTAGGTCATATCAGGGCCTATCGAAAATTATACATGGACATATCAGATCATATCAAGCCTGATCAGAATATTTTTTCACGGGTAAATTAATTTGCTGAAATTTGTTATAATTTTTAAAATTAAAATAAAATTCAATTAGTCATGTGTGGGTTATATGTTTGATGATTGTACGGATTATGAGCGTGTTACGTGGATATTTCGGTGTGTCTTAACAGCGTTCCCTCGCATACGACAGTCTCTGTACGAGGTGTTTCGTCGTCTATTCAGTTAAGGGATAAGTTGGATAGGTATTAACAGTCTCTGTGAGAGGTGTTCCGTTAATAGTTAGTAAGAGTTCTGGTTAGCCGTTAATTAGACTATAGTTTTAAGTTGATTATAGTGTGAGTGTGAGTGTGCTTAAATTTGTTATTGTTAATAAATACTGAAACAATTGGTAATTAATCATTTATTATTTCAAGAGCACCTTCCTCCACTCTCTCTTACTTAGAATATAAACTCTCTGCTCTGGACCGGTTCCAGGAACTCTGATAATAATTCTGGTGGCGCCTTTTTAGTTAATTTGGTTCACGAAAAGATTAGAACCCGACTGTTTCGTGTTCTGGACCAGACACAGTCGTGTGCACAAAAAAATAGAAGAAAAATTAGTTTACATCAGACTAAGTCGAGTGCACACCCGACTAAGTCTGGTGCACACATGACTTAGTCTCGTGTAAGCTAATTTTTCTTCCATTTTTTTTGCACACGACTGAGTCTGGTCCAGAACACGAACCAGTCGGTTCTAATCCTTGTGTTGTTGTTCATTTTGTATTTTTATAGTTTATTAATTAATTAATTAATTAGGGGCCGATGAAGCAGCTAACAAAAATGTTACATATTTTTTAACTCTTTTGTTAACCACGAATTTGGGGATTTAGTACTTTTGCGTGTTCTCAAGGGTACAAATCCATCTATTGATGCTACGACATTATTTTTCAAAATATTCAGAAATTGATTTCAGTTATCATTTTTTAACGAATTCACACCTATGTTTGAGAGCGCATGAGTGAGTCAGCAAGAGTATTACGATTTTTATCAGAGAAGCAATGAAACTTTACTTGTTTTTCACAACGTTTCGGCATATCAAGTAAAGACTCGAAAACTAAATAGTCGTGATCATTTATAAACAACTAAATTGATTTAAAATAGGCTCCCTCTTTACTATAACGGGTCCTGTTTTCACGTTTTCTTATTTTTCACCAAATCTCCGACTCGAAATTTGCTCGCCGGAGTCTAGGGTTATAAACGGGGATGTATAGCAAAAAATAACTAAATATATAAAAAAAACGAAACACTTTATTTTATTTATTATATTAAAGAAAGAAAATCTATTTATTGACCTGAATCATGTTAAACAATATTATAAACAAATATAATCAAATTAAACAATATAAACAATACATAAGAACATTCTTTTCACACATATTCGCTGCTGCTCTTACAAACACCACACAAACAGGCTAAGTACATTCTAAAAGCTACAGTTGGTGCCTCATTGATTGTTATTGTTTACCTTTTCCAAATCTGACAGTTTTTTTTTATAAACCGATTTTACATCCTGGTGTCAGACAGTTAAATATGTTATGAACTGTTTTAGGTGTAAAAAACCTGTATTAAAGCCAACAAAGTGCAAGATATGTAAACTCGCATATCACCCAAGTTGTGCAAAAGAAATTACAAAATCTAAAGTAACTACGTGTTGTGTAAACTCGTTCAGCTCATCCGTCTCACCACTTCATATTTCACCAAGTAGTCAAAGTCAAACATCTAAACAACCAGTTCTTAGACCATCGAGCTTCTCAGGGAGTATACTTCGGAAAGCTTCACTATCAAGCTATAAATCAACAAACTCGTCGCCTAAAACACCACCTATATATTTTATCGAAGACGATGCTGTGTTTTTATCGCCTATAGAAATAACCTCCCCATCAGTGATGAATTCAGGTAGTCAGGAAAATACAATTGCACTCCAGACACCATTAGTGACTAGTGCTCAAATGATGTCAGGCCAGTCTACGTCTGACTCTTATCCACCGCCAAGTCTACCTACGCAAACTCAAACTCCTGATGTGACACCAGATTGGTCTAAATTGTCGCTTGATGACAAAATGACTATGTTGTTAAATATGTCTTACAAAAATACAATAAGTATTCAAACAGTAAACACTAATTTAAACAAACACAGTGAAGAGATCAAAAACTTAGCAGAAAATCTAAAGGAAAACAATAATAAAATTGTCAAGCTATCTGAGGGCTTAAATGAAAACAATAATAAAATTGTTAAGTTATCTGAGGGTTTGAATGAAAATAATAATAAAATTGTTAAGTTATCTGAGGGCTTAAATGATGTACACTCAACTCTAACCGAAGTCACCAAAACTCAAGTTGAATCTCAAAAGAAAATTGCGGAGTTACATGCAAAACTAAATGAAAACTCCACAAAGTGCCAAGAAAATTCTAATGCCATCACACTTCTCAAATCTACTATTGATTGTCTAACTGGTACTCCACTTTCTCAGCTTGCTACTGGAAATCGCATGTCATCTCAAATATCAATTTCTGGGATTCCTAATGACACAAATGATAAACGATCAAATGAAAAAGTCGTTGAACAAATCTTTCAGAAACTAAATATTAAAAGTCTTACAAATGACATCCTGGATATCAGAGTATTTAATACAAATAGGAGGCAAAGTGAATCAAACTCTACACCAACGTCTCGTTCCCTAATACTAAAATTAAAATCTGCAGATATATGTGATCACATCATTAATGTAAAACGTCGATCGTCCAAACTCTTTGTTAAGGATATCTCAAACACGAATGATCAGATAAATCAAAACAAACCTATTTACATCTCTGAATTCCTGCATCCTGATCTCTATAAATTCTTACAGAATGTTAAAGGCAAGGCTAAACAATTAAAAATCAAATATGTATGGACTTATCACGGCAATATTTATGCTAAAAAAGATGATGACTCTCCTAGGACAGTCATTAATACTGTAGATGATCTAAATAGTATTTCATAGCAATCCAGAGATAAACTCACTATTACAAATTCATCTATAAATGTTCTAAACCTAAATATAAACAGTTACTTAGCTCATTTAGCCCAGTTTGAAGCTTTAGTGGATGAATTAAAACCTCATATCATCACAGTAGTTGAAACATGGCTAACTCCTGATACCCATATCTCTTTCAGTGACTACACGATTCTTCATCGTGATAGAGGTCTTTTAAACACAAATGGTCATTACATTAGAGGTGGTGGAGTAGCTTGCTTTGTACACAACTCATTAAAATCTAAGCTACTTTATTCATCAGAATCTCAGGATATCAATGATCCTGAATTTATGATCATAGATATTATTCCACCTACTGGGTCACACATACTTTTATCTTCAATCTATGGAAGGCCTCAAGGGAAACTACTCGACAACTACTTTGTCCAATTTAGTAAATACTATCCGCTTTATAAAAATATTCTTATTACGGGTGATTTAAACTGTAATCTTTTAAAAACTGAACGTTCAGGTGAACATCTTAAATCGTTCATCTCAGAATCTAGCCTTTATTGCATTCCTTTTGGATCCACTTTTAACACTACGGAAGTGGACTCCTGGCTAGACGTCATTATTATTGATAATTTAGATAAATTAAACTCGTATGTTAAATCAGCATCACCATTTGTTGGTGGACATGATTATCTTTATTGTAATTATAAACTTGAACAGAAACCGACTTATGAAAAACTAGTAACATTTCGAGACTTCAAGAACTGCGATCACGATAAGCTGAGGAATGACCTAAATCAAAAGCTCTGTCTCTCGAACATCAATGTAAATGATATTCAACCAAATGATTTGGTAAATCATTTTATAAATTCAGTCATCTATTGTCTGGATAAAAATGCACCATTCGAAACTAGGAAGTTAAGTCGTCCAAGTAGCCCGTGGTTCACCAATGAGCTGAAAAGAGATTTTCGTCAACGGGATCATCTGTACAAGCAGGCTCGTCGTTCTGGTGATGCGAATTTATTAAATCTGTACAGGATCAAAAGGAAGGAATTAAAAACAAAATTAACTCTGATTAGAGATGCTTATTTTAAACGAGTCCTAGAAAACTCTCCACAAGCTGATATTTGGTCAAACCTAAAACGTATGGGGATTATCAAAGCAAAGAAATCATCTCCTCTTGATCATTTTGAGGCTGATGATTTAAATAATCATTATGCTGACATCCTCAAGAATCATCCATCTTGTTCTAGTGACTTTATAAATAATCTGCCTACCATTGCTGTAAGAAAAGTAAATAGCATCTTTAGATGGACGCAAATTGACATAGTTGATGTCTTAAAAAATCTTCAAATAGTTCTTCAGAAATCAAAGGGTAAAAGTCCTGATGGATTGGACCTAAATGGCTTAGAGATCATCTAACACACGTTTCATTATTTCTTATGGCCATTTTCAACCGCTCTCTAAACACTAGCTCTTTTCCAGATATTTGGAAGTCAGTTTTCATCATACCATTAAATAAAATCAACCCACCAAAATCCATGTCAGATACTAGACCGATTGCAAACTTATCTCATCTTGCTAAAGTCTTTGAACGCATTGTAGCAAATCAGCTAATCAGCTATCTTGAAACAAATTTCTTACTGGATGAGCATCAATCAGGTTTTCGAAAACACCATCGCACTCAAGCTGCTTTATTATTATTAACTGATGATATACGTAAAGCCATTGATAATGATGATCTAACCTACCTTATTCTTTTTGATTTTACAAAGGCTTTCGACTACGTAAATCCGAAAGTTCTGTACATTACAATGTATGAAATGGGTTTCTCAATTGAGGTGATTCATTGGTTTCAATCTTATCTTACTGGTAGGTCACAATCAACGCTTAAACTGGACAACTCTCCATCAAATTTCAACAATACCAGCTCTGGTGTTCCTCAAGGATCTATCCTAGGACCAATCCTGTTTCTAATTGTTATAAATGGTGTTACTAAACGGCTACAATACTCGAAACATGGACTCTTTGCCGACGACAAATATGCTTATCTTCATTTTAAGCTTTCTCAAATAAATGATGCAGCAAACAAACTTATGTCTGATGGTAAAGCGGTAGTTGACTGGGCAAAAGAAGCTGGTCTTAAAGTAAACTTTCGTAAAACTAAAGTCATGATACTTGGGAGCAATAAAAAACTAAGAAATCTGAAAAATTGGGATCTACCTCAAATCATCATTGATGGTAATATTATACCTTATGTAAATTCAACCAAACACTTGGGCATACACCTAACTAATAATCTCTCTTGGGATATCCATGTAGCTCACATCACTCGTAAAGTTTATGGTACATTAAATTGTCTAAAACACAGAAGAAATATACTCTCTACTTCAACGCGTAAACTACTAGTCATGACTACTATAATCCCAATTGTTGAATACTGTTCCTTAGTTTTGATTGACTTATCCAAAAGGATAGACTACAAACTTCAACGTCTAATAAACAACACCATCAGATTCATCTTTAATTTAAGACGAAATGAACATATCACTCCCTACAGGCATTCATTGAACTGGCTCACGGTCAAATCTAAACGAATGTACTCATTAGCGTGCTTCATCTACAAGCTTCTGAAATCAGGCCAACCAAAGTTCCTTAGAAGTCTCTTCATTGAAGAATCTACAGATATTAGAAGATCGGAAAGAATTGCTGCTAAACAAATTAATATATCTTTTAAAATGCCCAATTTCTCAACCACTACTTTTGAACATTCCTTCATAGTCTCTGCGATCAGAATTTGGAGGGATTTACCATTTGAAGTCACAAATTCACTTAGCCTAAATTCTTTCAAAATTAGTACTCTTGAATTCTTCATGAAACGTGAACGAGATAATGAACCTTAATTTACAACTTTTAAAGAATACAATAAATCCAAATTTCCAAACCGTTTATATTCTTTTGCACATTTCTGTTCTGTTTACATGAGTTTATCGTTCTAGATCATCTCAGATTATCATCTTCTATAATTTGTATATTTCTGTACCACTGAGTTAAACTTTTAAACTCTTAAATTTTAATACTCAATTTTTATCCTCAAATTTCTTTTATTTGTCAAAATTGTATTCCAAATTAAGAATTAAGAATTATCTAATTTTCTAAACTTTATATCTTCATTAGTCTTACGTGTACTTTATTGTAACTTTTTTGTATACTTTTGCCATATGGCTATACTGCCTTGGCATTGAAATGAAAATAAATAAATAAATAAATAAATAAATATTCGCAGGTCAAAATTAATAACACGGTTCAAAAACTCAATAAACAATATGAACAGTATAAGCAATATAAACTAAATACAATAGAACATCAGTTTTCTAAACATACAAAATGGTATTCCCGATGCGAAACTCAAAAACGCGGTCTATACCCACAACTAGTTCCTACATAACACCCCCCCCCCTAGGCTTGACTAGTCGTCAACCCTGGGGGTTCTAAATTCTACCCGGAGAACGAGTGGAGAGTATCCTTCTCGTCCCCACCTACACGGCTCACGATCACCTACCGTACCTCAGCTGAGGGCCTTGGCACGGAGAGTAACTCTTTCATCCGGTCGGTCTCTGGTACTTACCTGGATCTTGGTCAGACTCCAGGTAGAGTATCATCCTCTTGAATCACTTGGTGAAGAGTATTCAACCAAGTGATTCTCCAGAGAAAGAATTCCTTCCCTAGTCTTGGTGGCCAAATTTCCCAAATGGACAAGTCAGCACTTACCTGGTTCCTGGTCGGAGACGAGGTAGGAGTTCCTTGATTACTTCCTGGTGAATGGTCTTCTACTAAGAAAGTTGTAACCACTGGGAAACTTGGTTGATTTTTCCGTCAATAAAAATTGCTTTTAACAATTTTTTGGCTAGTCTCGTCAAGTGAGAATTTCTCGCCACCTAGTGGCATATTTGAAACTACAGAAAATCGGGAAAATCTTCTAAGTTCTTTTCCGATTTATTCAAAAATGAATTTGATTTTGCCGAAATATCTGTCAACAGATTCACAAATTACATCTTTTTTAAAACAGATTTAATTCCCATACTAATCCTGGTCGGGATTTAAAAAAAATAACATTCGTCAAGATAATAATTTTTACCAAAATAATTTCCCATACTAATTTCATTTTTGGGACTTAGTCAAAAAAATAATTTCACAATCGAAATAATTAATAAAAATAATTATTCAGATATTACGAATCTGTTCGTCAAATTTAATTAATTCCTCTTTCAGGTAAAATAAATTTTTGTTCTTTTAAAAGAACAAAAATTATCGCCACGCAGTTTCGCTTATATTAACTCGTCGGTTTTTACTGCAAGCGAACAAACGGCGAAATTATCCGCCATCTCTCGCCGCGATGGCGAACTAAAGATTCGCGCTCATTTTCAAATAATAAATTTACAAGCTGTAAACAACAACAAACCAAAATTGCTACTTAATTCTTGTTTTAAACAATGTTAATAATGAAAGTAATTATAATAATAATTTCTATTAAATTTAAAAAATAACAATAACTCCTAAATACCCTAATAAATCAACATTCGTCACATTGCATTTGTTATCCAGAAGAATTACATCCAACCAAGGCTTATTGTTATTGACATAATGTGTTGCTCCATACGGAACACAATCAAGTGATTGCTCTGATATAATAGTCTTTAGCTGATTAGAAACGTAAGATGAACTAAGCAAATCATAGTTTAAGTCCCCTGTAACAATAAAGTTCTTAAACTGGATTGCATATTTGTTAAAAATATCAAAAAATTCTCGCAAGAGATTTCCCGCCGGTCTTCGGTAAATGACAGATAGCAGTGGATGGACATCCGGGAAGGGTGAATGGTTGACCCTGAAGGCCATCCCTGCAATTTCCCGTTAATTCCATACCTATGCGTTTAAAATTGCACTTACGATGTTTTTGAGCTCTTCGAGTACAACAATACAATTTGTGTATTATTTTAAGCTCTCCAAGCTCAACAAGACAGCTTTTCTGTGCTTTTCAGCTCTTCAAGCTCGAAAGTCTGATAGAAGTTTCATAGAACACTATTTTCTTTTATTCTCAACTCACAATAACTTTTGAATCAATTAACCGATTTTCACGTAGTTGGCAGGATTCGACGCATTTTTTAAAGCCTTATGAACAATTTTTAAGTTGAAATTGATCGATCGATTGGAATCGACGTCGTTTTTCAAGGTCAAGAGCTGATTAGTTTTTGAAACTGATCAGTAAAGTCGTTTACAAGTTATTCCAAAAAAACCACATTTGAAAAGAAATTTTTATTTGTAGTTTTTTTAAGATTACTCAAAATCAACCAGTCCGAATCAGTCCAAATTGTAGATAAAATCCAAGCCCTTTTGAATAGCGCCAACCGCGATGAAATCGGTCGAACACACACACACACACACGTTCGTGAGTTGTCGTTGACGAAAAAAATCGAAAGATAGTGTTTTTTTTAATTACACCGGAATTTCCGGTCTGTTCAATTTGTGTATAAAAGTATATTATAAACTAAATTAATTTTTATATTAAAGAATTATCTGGGTGTTCTACAATTCAGCAATCTCTCATACTACAGCAATGAACCAAGGCGTAGCTTAAGATAATAACAGACACCTTAAAAGGACTTATTGCCTATCGATATCAACTGGTCTATTTTGGTATTTGCACACAATCAAACTCAAACTTTTACTCAAAATCTTGTTTTTCGCGTATTCCTTGGAACACAGTAAGAAATTTTGTGTCATTGCATCAAAATCATAGCTAAAAATCAACGTTTTGGCATGGGATATCAAAAACTTTATGCTTAAGCCGATGTTTTTAATGAAATTCGTATATTTAAAATTAATAAGGGATAGAAATTGATGCGTCATACGGAACAAATTAATTTTAAAAATAGAACTAAAAAAAATCAGACATAAGCTGGCATGAACAGGTCTAATTTCAGACCTGCTCATACATGAACAGGCCTGATCAGGTCCAATTTCAGGCTTGATCATACATGAACAGGCATGGACAGGCCTGGTCAGGTCTGAGCGTATTTAACACTTCAGATATGAACAGGCATGGACAGGCCTGATCAGGCATGATCATGTCTAATTTCAGGTCTGGTCATACATGAACAGGTCTGGTCATACATGAACAGGCCTGATCATTCATGAACAGGCATGGTCAGGTCTGATCATTTTTTCTCGGGTAGCATAAAGTTCTCTCAATGTTAACATTATTCAAGATCTGATATCAGAAATGATAATCAAAAAGTCAACATAAAGTTAACATAAAGCTCTCTCATGAGCCATCTAGTGTCATCTTTTCGAGATCATTAAAAAAATTTCAGAAAGATAATATTTTCTAGAGATCATAAAGTTAACATTTTTATGTCAAAATTAAGAAGCTAGTGTAAAATCAAAATTGACATGGAAAACATGGTTTAATTATTGTTTATTTGATAACACAATGAATAACGATATTACATATCAATATAAATAATATTATCATTAAAATTATCAATACTTTTACGGCTCAAGTAATTATTACAATTATTTAAGTTATTTAAGGCGATCGCCAGCATGCTGAAACCATGATTTAATAACTTTTTCAATTTTTTGTTTATCAGAGGCACTTCACTTTTGTAAAAATTGTATCTGAAAAAATAGAATTATCTATAAAGTTATTCATATAATTTTTACATAATTTTGAATGTATAATGTGACAATTAAGGTGAAAACCCCGATAGATGCTCATGTACCAGCATATGATCACTCCATGTATTTGTACTATATTTGTGAATATAAAAATGTTTAAAATTAGTAATAATTTAAAAAGTAAAATATTTTAACTGCATTTCATTAAAAGATCGACGAGCATCGTGTTACAACAATTTTAAATAATTTCATTAGTTATAAAATAAATTATAGTTTAAAAAAACTAAAAAACACGCTTTTTATAGAAAACCGAACTTAAAAAATAGAAAATAAGTTTTAATAAATTTAAATTAAGAACAGTGTTATAAATTTTAAGAAATATAAATTAATAATAGTGTGAATAAAATAAAAATTATTTCATTTTAAAAAAAGCGTGGGGTGCATAGTGTCAATAGTTATAAATATTTTATTGACAGATATGAGTAGAATGATTATCATTTTGATAATATCTTAAAAAGCACCCCACGCTTTTTTAAAAATGAAATGATTTTTATTTTATTCACACTACTATCAATTTATATTTCTTAAAATTTTTAACACTATTCTTAATTTAAATTTATTAAAACTTATTTTCTATTTTTTAAGTTCGGTTTTCTATAAAAAGCGTGTTTTTTAGTTTTTTTAAACTATAATTTATTTTATAACTAATGAAATTATTTAAAATTGTTGTAACACGATGCTCGTCGATCTTTTAATGAAATGCAGTTAAAATATTTTACTTTTTAAATTATTACTAATTTTAAACATTTTTATATTCACAAATATAGTACAAATACATGGAGTGATCATATGCTGGTACATGAGCATCTATCGGGGTTTTCACCTTAATTGTCACATTATACATTCAAAATTATGTAAAAATTATATGAATAACTTTATAGATAATTCTATTTTTTCAGATACAATTTTTACAAAAGTGAAGTGCCTCTGATAAACAAAAAATTGAAAAAGTTATTAAATCATGGTTTCAGCATGCTGGCGATCGCCTTAAATAACTTAAATAATTGTAATAATTACTTGAGCCGTAAAAGTATTTATAATTTTAATAATAAGATTATTTATATTGGTATGTAATGTGGTTGTTATTCATTGTGTTATCAAATAAACAATAATTAAACCATGTTTTCCATGTCAATTTTGATTTTACACTAGCTTCTTAATTTTGACATAAAAATGTTAACTTTATGATCTCTAGAAAATATTATCTTTCTGAAATTTTTTTAATGATCTCGAAAAGATGACACTAGATGGCTCATGAGAGAGCTTTATGTTAACTTTATGTTGACTTTTTGATTATCATTTCTGATATCAGATCTTGAATAATGTTAACATTGAGAGAACTTTATGCTACCCGAGAAAAAATGATCAGACCTGACCATGCCTGTTCATGAATGATCAGGCCTGTTCATGTATGACCAGACCTGTTCATGTATGACCAGACCTGAAATTAGACATGATCATGCCTGATCAGGCCTGTCCATGCCTGTTCATATCTGAAGTGTTAAATACGCTCAGACCTGACCAGGCCTGTCCATGCCTGTTCATGTATGATCAAGCCTGAAATTGGACCTGATCAGGCCTGTTCATGTATGAGCAGGTCTGAAATTAGACCTGTTCATGCCAGCTTATGTCTGATTTTTTTTAGTTCTATTTTTAAAATTAATTTGTTCCGTATGACGCATCAATTTCTATCCCTTATTAATTTTAAATATACGAATTTCATTAAAAACATCGGCTTAAGCATAAAGTTTTTGATATCCCATGCCAAAACGTTGATTTTTAGCTATGATTTTGATGCAATGACACAAAATTTCTTACTGTGTTCCAAGGAATACGCGAAAAACAAGATTTTGAGTAAAAGTTTGAGTTTGATTGTGTGCAAATACCAAAATAGACCAGTTGATATCGATAGGCAATAAGTCCTTTTAAGGTGTCTGTTATTATCTTAAGCTACGCCTTGGTTCATTGCTGTAGTATGAGAGATTGCTGAATTGTAGAACACCCAGATAATTCTTTAATATAAAAATTAATTTAGTTTATAATATACTTTTATACACAAATTGAACAGACCGGAAATTCCGGTGTAATTAAAAAAAACACTATCTTTCGATTTTTTTCGTCAACGACAACTCACGAACGTGTGTGTGTGTGTGTGTTCGACCGATTTCATCGCGGTTGGCGCTATTCAAAAGGGCTTGGATTTTATCTACAATTTGGACTGATTCGGACTGGTTGATTTTGAGTAATCTTAAAAAAACTACAAATAAAAATTTCTTTTCAAATGTGGTTTTTTTGGAATAACTTGTAAACGACTTTACTGATCAGTTTCAAAAACTAATCAGCTCTTGACCTTGAAAAACGACGTCGATTCCAATCGATCGATCAATTTCAACTTAAAAATTGTTCATAAGGCTTTAAAAAATGCGTCGAATCCTGCCAACTACGTGAAAATCGGTTAATTGATTCAAAAGTTATTGTGAGTTGAGAATAAAAGAAAATAGTGTTCTATGAAACTTCTATCAGACTTTCGAGCTTGAAGAGCTGAAAAGCACAGAAAAGCTGTCTTGTTGAGCTTGGAGAGCTTAAAATAATACACAAATTGTATTGTTGTACTCGAAGAGCTCAAAAACATCGTAAGTGCAATTTTAAACGCATAGGTATGGAATTAACGGGAAATTGCAGGGATGGCCTTCAGGGTCAACCATTCACCCTTCCCGGATGTCCATCCACTGCTATCTGTCATTTACCGAAGACCGGCGGGAAATCTCTTGCGAGAATTTTTTGATATTTTTAACAAATATGCAATCCAGTTTAAGAACTTTATTGTTACAGGGGACTTAAACTATGATTTGCTTAGTTCATCTTACGTTTCTAATCAGCTAAAGACTATTATATCAGAGCAATCACTTGATTGTGTTCCGTATGGAGCAACACATTATGTCAATAACAATAAGCCTTGGTTGGATGTAATTCTTCTGGATAACAAATGCAATGTGACGAATGTTGATTTATTAGGGTATTTAGGAGTTATTGTTATTTTTTAAATTTAATAGAAATTATTATTATAATTACTTTCATTATTAACATTGTTTAAAACAAGAATTAAGTAGCAATTTTGGTTTGTTGTTGTTTACAGCTTGTAAATTTATTATTTGAAAATGAGCGCGAATCTTTAGTTCGCCATCGCGGCGAGAGATGGCGGATAATTTCGCCGTTTGTTCGCTTGCAGTAAAAACCGACGAGTTAATATAAGCGAAACTGCGTGGCGATAATTTTTGTTCTTTTAAAAGAACAAAAATTTATTTTACCTGAAAGAGGAATTAATTAAATTTGACGAACAGATTCGTAATATCTGAATAATTATTTTTATTAATTATTTCGATTGTGAAATTATTTTTTTGACTAAGTCCCAAAAATGAAATTAGTATGGGAAATTATTTTGGTAAAAATTATTATCTTGACGAATGTTATTTTTTTTAAATCCCGACCAGGATTAGTATGGGAATTAAATCTGTTTTAAAAAAGATGTAATTTGTGAATCTGTTGACAGATATTTCGGCAAAATCAAATTCATTTTTGAATAAATCGGAAAAGAACTTAGAAGATTTTCCCGATTTTCTGTAGTTTCAAATATGCCACTAGGTGGCGAGAAATTCTCACTTGACGAGACTAGCCAAAAAATTGTTAAAAGCAATTTTTATTGACGGAAAAATCAACCAAGTTTCCCAGTGGTTACAACTTTCTTAGTAGAAGACCATTCACCAGGAAGTAATCAAGGAACTCCTACCTCGTCTCCGACCAGGAACCAGGTAAGTGCTGACTTGTCCATTTGGGAAATTTGGCCACTAAGTAGGGCCGGAAAGGGTTGCTTTCCAAGCACCCAAGCCGAGACTAGGGAAGAAATTCTTTCTCGGGAGAATTACTTAGAGGAAGACCATTCCACTAGTAATTCAAGAGGATGATACCTGGAGTCTGACCAAGACCCAGGTAAGTATCGTAGACCGACCGGATGAAAGTTGAGTTAATTAGCAGTTATTAATTTATTATTATTTTAAATTTTTCGAATAAAATTTTTTTCACCTTTTTGGTATGGGAATTGATGTGGGATTCTTACCCTGGATTCTTATCGGAAATCATGTGGGAATCTATGTAGGATCCCACCCTGGATTCTTATGGGAAACCATATGGGAATCCATCCGAAAACGCCATGTGGAAATCCATGTAGGAATCCAGGCTGATTTCCCATATGGATTTTTTTGATAGGGAGGTGTTAACTCTCTAAATCTAAAAAAGTGAAAATCACTGGAAATTAGTGGTATATTCACTATTTCACAGTTATAAGTATACCACTTGGTATACTTATAACTGTGAAACAGCGAAATTTCACTTATTCATTTTAAGAGAGAAGGGTGACACGATTCTTCGCCGGAAACTCGAGGTCTAACCGTTTTTCAAAAAAATATGAAGATGTTGAAATTACTTGCGTCAGAAGGTAGCATCAAGTGTACAGTTATTGTAATATTTAATAAATATCTTGAAACTTAAATAAATAAGTATCTTAAAATTAAGAAATATTATAAATTAGAAGGATGAAAAAGGAAAATTTTATAGAAAGAAAAAAAACAAAAATTTTTAATTTAAGCAGACGTCACTTTATTAAACCTAACGATTAATTAAGATATGAGCAAGAAACTCCGGCGAACAAGCTACGCTTTTATCTGGGGGGCAGAATCAAAAGAAATTGATATTGTTGCGCTTCACAAAGTTCGCGAAAAATGTAAGTTTGTTAGTGCAGAGGGAGAATCACTTTGGAAAGCTGGAAAAACTAAAAAGAAAAATAAAATTAAAGATAAAGTTCGAGCAATTAACCGTAAGTATAATGATTTTGTTTAATTTTGCTCAAATATTACCATTATTAGATTCTAATTAACCTTATTAAGATAATTTTTATGATTTTAATAGTTAAAATTTTAAAAACTTATAAGTTGTTGAAAAATTGAAATCTGGGAATGCTAAATAAATAATTATTTTCTTTTTATTATGGTACGATGTTCATTCAATCATTATAATTTTTTTTTTTTATTTAATCGCTTAAAGTCGCATAAACTACTAAGGCCATGAGTGACAACGGTAGGGGGTAAACTTTCGAGGTTTGGGACTCGTTTTATTTCTTGGGCTGAGCAGAATAATACACTAAAATATTGAAAATATTCATTGATGTACGCCGGACTCAAACCCGGTCCAATGCTTTGGTAAGCAAGGGCCGGATCCGATAGACTACTGCGCCCCTTCATCACAATTTTGTTTATTTTAAATTTTTGATAATATTTTTAAAATTATTTCTAGCTTATCAAGTAGAATTACAGAAAATTCTTGTAAATATTGAGATAGTTGATAGTTCTGCGAAAGTATTACCAGCTGATGTTTTGGAGAAAAAAATTAGGACGACGGTTGACCCTAAAGGCCATCCCTGCAATTTCCCGCTCATCTTGTACTTAAGCGCTCATTATTACACATTATGTTTTTTAACTCTTCGAGCTCAAAAATATGATTTTTGTGTCATTTTAAGCTCAAAAATCTAATAGCAGTTTAATAAAACACAATTTTTCAAATTTTCAAACCGCAATAACTTTTGAATGAATATACCGATTTTCACGTGGTTAGCAGCATTCGACGCAATTTTTTGAGCCTCATCAAGAATTTTTGAGATAAATTAATCGAACTAGGAGTTTCGGAGTGATTCCGAAAAAACACTAGTTTTTGGAATCGATCGATAGAGCCGTTTAAAAGTTATTCCGAAAAAACCACATTTGAAAACAATTTCTAGTTTGTAGTTTTTTTGAGATTTTTCAAAATCTACCGTTCCGAATCGGTCCAAAGTGTATTCAGAATCTAAGTTCAGTCAAGCCCTTTTGAATTCTTTACAATTTCAAATTTTCGCACATAACTTTATTCTCAATGTGGCTGTGGACCGACTTGTGCTTTCTGTACTGCATTTACTCTATTCCTCAGCTCTTTCTATCGGTTGTTGGAATAGTGGCGATGGGAAAACCACAAAGAAAACCCACACCAGTACAGTTCGGCTACCGGAGCGACCCCCGACGGTTGGAATTGGAACTATTCGAACAACTGTCGGGGCTCGAACCCTCGCCTCACGACATGATGTGCGAACAAACGAACGGGGTAATGACTTAACCCACTTGGCCATCATGCCGCTTATAATAGAATTATTTTTAAAGCATAATAATTTTCAGGAGTCTAATAAGTTTTTCAGAAAAAGTCGTAGCCAACAACAAAAATTTTTTTTTTTTTTTTTTTTTTTTTTTTAAAGAGACTAAGTATTTGAGTATACATGTGTGATTTTTTTAACTTATTTACTGAAAAAAACAATTAAAAATCATGGTGTTCGCTCACGGAGGTTAATGTCGGCCGATGGAGGTTCATGTCGGCTGGTGAAGGTTCACGTAGGTTCATATAGGCTCAGTATTCTGACTCGGGTACAAACAATTTTTCTCAGAATAACCAACAAAAAGGTTACAATAACAATTCTCCTAATAATGAATACAATGATCATGATAGTCACTATCATAAAAATGATCATATTTCTCCAAGATCAAGTTCATCTTTAGCTTATAGAGAATCTTTAAACTCTAACGCAGCTCAGCGGAGCGACGTGACTCTGAGCAATGCGAACAACGCAGAAGTGCGTCCTCCAACGATCAAGCTCTTAACGATCAACCAGTCATCGAAACAGTTGGCAAAGTTCACCATTAATCTAATTTTGTATAATATGATAAAATACTAATCTCCATAAATAAGTAACTAATTGACACTTTTCATATTTTTACAGTCAAAAAAGAGCCCACCCGATTTCTTGGGGAAGGAATTTCATTCAAAGCAAAACTCATAGGAATATTGGAAGTATCGGAGGCTCGAGGTGACCGAATGTGTCAAGCTGCTCTTGCTGACTTAAAAATGGCGATACGAGCTGCAGGAGAACATAAGCAACGCATTATAGTTCAAATCAGTATTGATGGACTACGTCTTAGAGATGAAAAGTCGGGGGTAAATAAACATAACTATTTAAGATTTATAAAAAAGAATAAATTATAATTAAGAACAGTGCTGTATTAAGCCATATACGGATGTATAATTCATATCTACGATTTTAATTTTCCAAACAGCGTATAAAACAGTACAATATTTGAATTCTTTGCTTATAAAATTTAGCGCAAAATAACATTGATATTGACTCATAAACTATGATCAGACAGGGATTTATAAAAAAATTTATGGTACGAGCCTAAGGGATCTTCGCCGTTTTACTGCAAGTTTATTAAGCCGGTGGGTTTTGTGCTTCAGGATATTTGTCTACATTTCCGCTTATTGGAGTAAGATTGAGTGGACTACTTCCAGAAGAACTCTTCGTTCTTTATTTTGTGGGCTGATTATGTAGACCACGATTCTTGATAGGCTGGATACTGTCTTGCTGGCTTTCATGCATGCACTTCCAAGACGTTTGCGAAAAGGCAGTTTTGTGTCTATCATCACGCCGAGGTAGTGCGATGCCCTTGTCTACGTCAATGTAACCTCGCCAACATCCACGTTGAGAGGTTTTAGAAATCATTTCTGGCACGTTAGTGCAACTATCTCCGTTTTCTGTTTAGCTTCTTTTAATTGGTGCTGTTCAAGCTATCTTTCTACGGTATTAATAGTCTACTGAACCAGGTGATCACCCATTTTTATGCTGTCTACCAATAATGTGCTCTAGAAGTCGTCAGAAGAAACCGTTAGTTGTATTTGCTTCAGAAAGAGGGTCTCCAGCAGCTCGTTGTAATTTGCGTTCCAGGACTGGGGTCGGGGCCCATCACTGAACCCTGCAATATGCCTGCTGTCATCGGATACTCCTATGAATTTCCTATTGTTTTTACGATTGGCGTTCTAGCATCGAAATAGTTCTCCTTTTAGTAGATTTCATAGAAATCTAACTATTCCATTGGCTCTCATTACGAAATTTTTGAAAAATTTAACTATATTTCGACTTAGCTCGTCAAGCGGATTCAGACAATGCATACGATTCATTAGTTTATATATCTATCTACACGGAAAAAAAAAGTCAGACCTGTTATCGTTCTGCACACGACTCACTCAGGTGCTAAAGAAAAATAAGACCAAAATCCCGTTAACAAGTGAGTGACTCATGTGCCCACATGACTGAATCAAGGTTTGCACCGCACTCAGTGCGGTGCTGCACATGAATCCGATCACAGTAACCAGTCATGTGCCGAACAACACCGACTCGGGTGCGCACACGAATAGTTATTTTTTCGCACAGCATCTAGTCTTGTTACAGATTCAAATAGTTTCTAACATTAAATTAGAAAATCTAAAAATAATGAAACTTTCTATTTAGCTAAATATAAATAATAAATTTCTTTTCAATATTGATTTATTCAATTAATATAAGCTAAAATTTAAATATTTTCTATAAATGCGTCAAAAATTTTACTCACGATTTCTTGTTTATTGTTTCAAATAAAATAATTTAGTTTTTCATAAAAATATTAATGATGATTAAGTTAGCTGGCATCTGAAAATTTTTGGAATTTTTTTTTTATTGAAAAAATAATTACAAAAAATTTTTTTTACAACTTTCATTTGTAAAAAACTTTAAAAACTATCAGTGCAATTTTTTAAAAATAATTTTTTGTTCTAATTTAATTATTATAACAATATCAAAACATTAAAAACGTCAGCTAATTTTAGTATTTATGTAATGTAAATATTTATTTATTTAGTAGCAAAGAATAACGGCGAATTAAGAAGTATTATTTATTACATTTATATTAATATTATTAATAACATATTCAGAAATTTACAACCAACGTATTGGAATGTATTTACTATTACTATTCTGAGTAATACGAGATACAGAACAAAATTCAAGTTTTTGGGTGGTCAAACATTGTATGTGTGACTTTCCAACCAGAGCACTTTCATGCAAATTAAAAGCTTGATAATGATTGTTGTAGTATGTGTAATTAGTGATGTCTTTCCAAATAACATGCAGTATCTTGTCACAAGTTTCGATTATTGTATTAACTAGCAATAATTGCGAGCCAGATTCATTCGGGAACATTAATATTGTGTTTTTTGTTATTGTTCTGTTTTTAAAAGTTATTCGACTAACTTCATCAACAAAATCATGAGGATTTATCGGCAGAAACGATGAATATATAAAAAATGCAGGTGTTTCGAGCAAGTTTAAGAACTGATGGACCCTTTGAATAACAGTTATTAATATTAACTTTACACCACAATCTATAACTGAATTGATGTTTGATAGCTAACGTCTTGCATATATTTTTGCGACTGGTTGTAGTATTAGCAATAACTTTTGCGTCTTGATTTTTATGCTCACATCGCATTGTTGACATGTTGCATAATGGTCCTAATAGTCTTATTACTCGAGCATAATGCAGTAGAAAATAATGTTTGGGTTTTAAACTTTGATGGGGAAACAATTGAACTCGCAAAGCTAGGTATTCCTGAATCAAAATTTCGAGTAAATCACACAAATTCTTGTGAATCACCGGAGATAATACTATATCTAAAATTTCTTTAAATAAAATAACTAGTTTCCAGTAAGAATTGTCCAATGGAATCCAGTCACCAATGAGAATTCCAAGGTTCTAGTAGAAACATAGTGTCTCAGCAGCCGACATTTTAATATATTTTTTATTTATTTGACTGTGTTTGATGTCAATAGGTTTATTCCGAATTCCATCATCACCATAATAAAATCCTTTAATACGATTGTTTAAGTCTGGTAGACTAAATAACTTTTGATCGACAATAAAATTATATAAATTTATTCCCAAGTCATACTGAGCAACTCCCTCCAAAATGTCATGCATATAATCTACAGTTAAGAGCTCTATGGTAGATATAGATTTCAAGTCGGAAAGGGCAGATGGACCAACAATTCCAGTTTCACTAGGATTATCAAGTTTCAATCTATCTTCATAATTGCTATTAGTACGGATATCACATTGATGTTCATTTAAGACTGTATTTATATTTTTGGGATTCAATGAACAAAATCTACACGGATAATTTGCACTAAACCCTGGCGGTTTTGTGGTCACGGTGAAAATACTATGGAAAGTCGGTAGTTCCCTCTATGGTCAACGGTGAAAACTTAGTATTACAGTAGTGATTTCACGGTGAAACATTAGTGACTTTGTTTCATTTCACTACTGTCAAAATATGGTATATATCAGATTATTAGACCTAGGTAAAATGGTTCAATCGACATTTTTATATGGCAACTATGGAGTGAAACCATCGTAAAGAGTTCATAAATGTATAGTTATTGGACAGTCAAAGCACTGTTGTTACACAGTAAAATAGGAGTGAATCCAAAGTCATTTCACCGTCGTTTGACTGTCGTTTTGCTGTCGTTTCATCGTCGTATCACTGTCGATTTACCGTCGTTTCATGTTCCTTCCTCAGTCGAATAACTCCTTTGACCGCCTTTGAATAACCTGCTCATGAAAAATCGCATTTGAAAATGCTAAATTTCTCCAAAATGAAAAATTTAGTATTTTTAGGACAATAATAATTTTAAGTAAAATTTACGGTTTTTTTATTTTAATCTATTAAGTACTAACTCATTGATACACTACATATAAGCTATTATTTCAATACAATTCATATAAGTTTTTATTTTAAAGTAATCAACTTTTTATTTTTTTTTTTTTTTATTAACGAAAATTAAATTTCAGCTCACACCGGGACTCGAACCCACGCCTCACCAGTTCCAAGCAAGCATGACAAGCGTTGTACCGCTAAGCCATGGGACTGTCTGCTATATCAGTTCCTTTCTGTTATTCGTGGAGAGCGCACGTATCACCTCTTTGCGTCTACGATTTTTAATTTTAATATGTGAATATTCACAACAAATCCAACATCAGTGAAACCCAATCGCACACATAGACAATTATTTAGTGTTGTTTCAACAATTATAGTGTTTTTAATAATTCAAAAATTAATGAATCTAAGTGGATAGTGAAAGTTAAGTCTAGCTTCCCGGCCATGGCCGAGAACGCTAAAAACTCTCAGGCAAATCATGCCAATAACCCGACAACAGTTACCCATTCAAAAAGAAAACTACTGAATGCTTCCAAAGAAGACCTGTACGGTAAAAACTTGCGAAAATCGTTCATAGATTTATACAAAATCTGTAACACAAATCTACTACGTAAAAATTTTCTTGGACAAAATATTACGCCAAATTTAAATCGATCTCGTTCTCTCTCTAGAGAAAGAACATCATCAAACAAAGAACCCATTGACAATGGGTTTATACACCCAAGGAAGTATAGTAAACAACCCTCCTCAACGGAAAATGCCGGGCCCAGCACAGCTAACAGATTTGAAACTATTTCAAATCCCGACGATATGATCATAGATGGCAACACCCGTCTAAATCAAAGTCAAATTTTCCAAAGATCAGCAGGTAAAAATACTACATGTCGTAGATCCACGATCGATAACACCAACGACCCAGCGCCACCTTCCAATACGAAATGAACTATCAAGCCACCACCAATACATTCAAAAGGCATACAAATAAAAGACTTATTAAAAACATTATTTGGCAATGGAGTTGACAACAAATCATTTTGGATCAAACACGTGGGTCACACCTTTACCAAAGAACCATTAGTGGACATTTTTGCCAGTACCAAAGATACATTTAATAATATTAAAAATATACTTAAAAACAATAGAATGGAATTTTATTCATATACTCCAAGAGATGAAAAACCAAAAACATTAGTTCTAAAAGGCATACACGGTGGTTATGATGTAAACCATGTGATCAAAGCAATCAATGAACTTCAATTACCTGACTTAAAAATTAACAAAGTAAGTAAACTTGAATTTAATAAAATTGACAAAAGTATATATCATTATCTAGTACAATGCTCAAATGAGAGTAAGACTGCAAGTTTAACCAGACAAAAAAGACTGCTTCATCAGCCCATAAAATGGGAAAGATTAAGAAGGAAAAGAATCTTCCAATGCGCTAGATGTCAACAAGTTGGACATGCAAGTAGTAACTGTAACTACGAACAACGATGCGTTAGATGCGCTGGAAACCACGACAAGGATGCTGAGTGCCCAGTCGCAAAAAACAGTGATCCTTCCCTCACCAAATGTGCCAACTGCGGAGAAAATGGACATCCTGCCTCATACGGCGGCTGCCCATACATGAAATATGTCAACAGCCAAATGAAAATGGTATCATCAGCAAGAAGACAAATTAGATCTAAAAAAATAGAACACATTAGCAGGTTAGTCAACTCGAATATTCCATATGCAAATATCACCAAAACCGGTACTGAAAACCAACACATTCAGCACCAATTAAATAATATCCGGCCAGAACCTCATATACCAACTAGTCCATCTCCATTACCAAATCTGCAAAATCTTAACGACATTTTAAACAATTTTAAAGACTTCATCATGACACATATAAACAAAAACTTTGAAGAGATTTACAGAAGAATTGATATGAATGCTAGAAACATTCAAAACCTCTGCGACTTTGAATAAATGGCGAACAACCAACACTCCAACATCATTAAAATTTGCGCTATAAACGTAAATTCAATCAGAGCTACCAAGAGAAGAGCTGATCTAGAAATGTTTTTAGAAAACAACATAATAGATATCGCACTGATATCAGAAACCAAATTAACTAGCAAAAATTTCTTTAGTTTTAGAAATTATCAGATTATTAGAACAGACAGACCAAATGTTAAAAATGGAGGAGGAACAGCAATCATCATCCACAATCGTATACCATTCTCAGCAATTACCTACCCAAATTCTCTACACAACAAATCAATAGAATTTTCAGCTGCCAGAATAACAACACATTCAAATAATACCTTAATTCTTATCAGTATATACGCACCATATAGCGACAAACTAACTTTCATTAATGAACTTGATAAAATTTTTACAGATTTCAAACTAACAAACGCAAACACATATCACATTATAGCGGGTGACTTCAATGCCAGACATCCTGAATGGGGAAGCAATATTATCAACGCTCGAGGAAGACAAATGTTTCAATGGTACGAAGAAATCTCTCTCCAATACAGAACAGTACTATACCCTGCAGCTGAACCAACCTTCCCATCAGCAGGTTCATTCCTAGACTACTGTCTAGCTGACGCAAGAATCGATCTACTCAACATCATTCAAGGTAAAATTAAAATCTTACCTTATGATAGTGATCATTCAGCATTATTTTTTGAGATAGATACTAGCTCTCTTTTCGATGGACTAAATTTTTCTACTCCACCAAATCCAACATTTAATTATAAAAAAGCAAACTGGAGAAAATTTCAGAAATACCTAATGGACAACTACAATTTAGAATTACCTTTCAATAGAAATCTTACAATCGATGAAATCGATTCCTACATAATTAAATTAGAAGAGACAATAATTGATGCCATAGGTAAAATCATACCAAAAAACGATCCGCTAAGTAATCCAGGTCAATGGAAATACATCAACAACAGAATCAAGAACCTACACTCCTATAAAAATCGACTGATTACAATATTACATAACACTATCAAGCTACAAAATTTTACAAATACGCAATTGATTAAAACCATCAAAAAACAAATTGCCGAAATCAATAACCAACTCTATAAAGAATTCCAGAAAACAACAACAGCTTACTAGGAAGCCAAAAGCAAAAGTGTCAACTTCAAAGATCCTAAAACATTTTTTCCAATTATAAATAAATTTTTCCGACGCAAAGAAGCTCCAACAATATCAAACATACTGATAAATAAAAATAACCCAATTCTCACCGATGATCTGAAACAATTAGAAGAATTAACCGAACTAAATGACGACCAGTATGTAATTACCAAAGAATCCTCCAAGCTAAATATCATAGGTGAACAATTTGAGATTATAAATTCGCCAAGATATACAAATCTTCTTACAGATATTAAGATCACAGCTGATAATTGCGCAGATGAGATTAAGACTTCTATACAAGATAACAGACTAAATAATTCTACTGTCTCCAATTTCTCCAACGAAAATGAAGCTTACTACCCTTATATAGACCAAGATGCTCCTAAAATTTTCCATAGTTTTATCACCACATCAATTCTACTCAAGAAAGCTCAAAACAAAACGTCAAGTGGAACAGACAACATCCCGATGATAGTCCTAAAAAATCTACCAGAACAATTCATCAAGTACTACACCGTCATCTTCAACAATGCCATCAATCACACATACTACCCTAATAGGTGGAAAGTTGCCAAAGGTAATACCAATCAAGAAAAAAGACAAAGACCCCTCTGATCCAGGTAGTTACAGACCAATCAGCTTAACAAATAATATTAGTAAAATATTCGAAAAAATTATCAAAATTAATTTAATTGAACACATTGACTCTAATAAATTAATTCCAGATAACCAATTTGGCTTCAGACCCAGACACTCAACTACACATGCAATTAATAAACTAGCTTCTGACTTAAGTAATTATGTATTAAATGGAAAACTGATAGGAGCCATACTACTGGACCTAGAAAAAGCCTTTGACTTAGTTTGGCTGAATGGGCTTACGTACCTACTAGTACATCTAAATTTTCCAAGATATCTAACACAACTTATCACAGACATGATTCATGGTAAATCATTCTTCACCTGGAACGGACGAGCCACGTCTACCTATATTTTCCAAATAATAGAAGGACTACAACAAGGTACTGTAACCTCACCAATACTCTTCAATATATTTAACAGAGAAGTACTGAACCTTTTTGGACTTAATGCCACACAATTTCTACACTCTATTGCATATGCTGACGACCTAATAATTTATATAGCAAATTCAAAAGTAAAAGAAATTCAATCTACCCTCAAATCAATTTTAGATTTAATTAATAAACATTATTTAGACTGGAATTTAAAAATCACCCCATTGAAAAGCGAAGTAATCCTCTTTAGAAAAACAGTTAATGAAATATCTTTTGAAACCGTAAAACGAATTAAAGAATTCAAAATTACCATGACTGATCAAGAAACTCAAGACAAAATTGAAATCCCCACCAAAAAAACAGTCAAATACCTCGGAGTTAATTTTGACTATTTATTGAGAATGAATGTACATCATAAAATACAATTAAATAAAGCCAAAAAAGCTATAAGAGCAAATGCAAGAATTTTTTACAATAGAAACATGGAAGCCAAGGCCAAAATCATATGTTATCAGCTGCTAATAAGACCCATACTTTCATAAGCAGCTCCAATTTGGTGGAATACAAGAGCGTCAATAATGGAAAAATATAGAAGACTGGAAAGATCATGCCTAAGAAATTGTTTAGGACTCTACAGGACTGCAGAATCTGAGTATAAAAAATGCGTAGATAATAAGACCTTATACAATTCAGCAGGTATTCCACGTATCGACATTTTTACTTTAAGACTCACAAGAAGATACTACAGTACACTGAACCAAATAGATAATATTTATTTAAAAAATCTTAAATGAATAGATATGTTTCCGGTCCAAAGAATGGTCAAGAGTAAATATTCATCACCTGAAATATTTACCAATCTAGACAAACTTGGTTTCATTAAAAATGAAAATAATATACCAACCATTTATCATGTGAACAGACACTGCACCAATAAAGCAATTCCGCTTGATGAAAACGTACACCGCAACAACCTGATATATTCAACAGCCATCTCTAACGCAGATAGAAATTGTCTAGATCGATTATCAGAGAATTACTGGTGGCTACAAGAAGACGCCAAATTCATTGACGAACTCAGAAGACGAGCTAGACTGAAGCAACAACATCAACAACGCAGACAAGGACGTGCGAGATAGAAACGCCTACCTACTCGAACAAAACATTATTATATCAGGCAATCTCAAGCCTCATTAACAAAATAGTACAAATGTAAATATGTAAATAGCCAAAGTTTTAAGATATATTTAATATTTTAATATATTTTATAATACTTATATATTTTATTATAGATTTTATTAGCTTGTAAGAAATAATTTATGTCATAATGGTTTTAATTTTTTCCATATCACCAAGAATACTTAAAAAACGTCATAAGACTCATCCAAAAATATAAAAACTTTATGTTTAATAGTTAACCTATAGATAAAAATATGCTGAGATGTATATTGCATTATAACCAAGCATAATCAAATATTATATTAATTCTGTCTAAGTTATTTTCTAAGAAACTTCTATTGGAGGAATGTATGTACCGTTATTTTTTAAAAAATCAAGAGTTTCTTCTTTAGTTTTAAATTGTGTAAAAAGATCTTGAAGTGTCCTTATCATTTGCTCATAAGCGGCGATATTATATGGATTTTCACCTAAAGAATTCAAGCGATAAATCATCTGATTAAATAACATCGAAATACTTTTGTTATTAAAAAATAAATTAAAAACATTTAGAATGTCTTGAACTCGTTGTCGGGAAAGATCAGGATAATTAAGTAATGTCGATACTAAGTTAGCAGCACTTTCATTTATTTTTGTAAAAAATTTGTGCGGATCTATATTGTTTACTCAGATTTTGGTAAAAGTTTTTCGAAATAAAATAATGCGTTGTTCAATTGAACACCAAATTAATCACCTTTAAATTTCATGCAATAAATAACTTTTTGGATAAACAGCCAAACTTGGCGGTCAGACTTAGGATATTGGCAGTTGGTAGAAAAAAATATTTTGTAAGCCGCGTCGACAGCTTTTAGAGAGGATTCTACAGTGTACTTGATATTATCAACAACCACATAGAAGCTTTCCGGTGCACAAGATGATCCAACAAACGCGATAAAAGGTTGTACAGTTTCTCCTTTCGATTTGCAATTTTTACGTTTTCCTTCAATCGCTTTGTCAAGATCAGCTGCAACCTATACAGATTTAAAAGTGAATACATATAATTATTAACTGCCAACTATTGTACATATTTACTAAGTCAGTTATTTCAAAATAACTTTAAATAAATAAATAAATAAAATATTATACAACTTACGTTAACTCTTAAAATAAATTCATCAAAATTTTTGTCACTTGCTTCTTTTATGTTCTCTTTATCTTTCTCAGTGGCATCAGTTCTTTTTCGTTTTGGAGCAGACTTAACTTTTTTCTCTGTAGCTTTGATAGCTAACGGCAATAATTGTAATATAGCTGCGTCTTTGCCTTCTAAAAGTAAATGAAATTTTAAACACGGTTCAGAAATACTAAATCTAAAACGGTCTGCAATAAAATTTACCACCAGTTAGTCCGGGTAATTTTTTAAAGAAAAATTGAGACCCTTTTGCGGTTATATTTCTGGAAAATATGAAATTTTCAATTTCGGTACGAAGAAGCTTCCATTTTTCGTCTATATTCACCACCTCGGGAAACTGTTTATTAAAATCAGCATAAATCTATAAAATTAAAATTATTATTAAAATAGAAATAATTTTTTTCATAAAGATAACCGTGCAACTTACTAATTCTAAGTCAGTACTTTTTTGCAAGCATGTATATTCATTGAAAACTCCCACAAATCAGTCCCTCTTCTACTTTTAATTAAGTTTTGCCTCACTTCATAAGTCGAGTTCCAAGGTTCTACAATCAAGTTCCAAGGACTTTGGCTCTGTTTAAGTATCAACAGTTGATCTTTTACATTCACGCCTAAAATTAATATTGCATAATTATCGTACAAAATCATAAAAATTTGACAAAGTTAGGTGATTAGTTTGTTCATATTACTTGTTTTTCCATCAGAACTCGTGACACCAGTAGATTTCTCCGGAAACACTAACAAACCGGACTCAACATAACATCTTCGCATATGATTAATTCTTTGAACAAACTTTCCGGAAGAATTTACTCGATTCTTGCCGTCAGAAACACTTGGACTATAATAGATTCCTTTTTTTTCTTTAAAAACAGTCACAACTTCGTCAGCAAGCTTGTTTAATAAGCCAGAAGGAAATCTAAACATACATGAATTATTATAGCATTAGAGTTATTTGATAAAAATATTAATTTTTTAATTCTATTCAACTAACTACCCTGATGACGTGGAAAAAACATTAAGAAAAAGATAAAGAACCAAACATGTATATAAGAAAAAGATGAGCTTACTCCAATATTTGTAACGGATTCTCTAAACTCGAATTATTTTTTTTTTCATTATTTTAAACAATTCTCGACTAATAATCAAACGCGTCAAATTATTCCTCTTTGCATTGTTTAACGATTTAAAATTATGATAATGAAACAGTATATCTTGTCCTTCAGAGCTACTACTTAAGAAAGACCGTAAGTCTTGGTTGGAGGGAACAAAAATCATAGAATTTACATCGTTTAAACTGTGGCATTTCGAACACTCAAGTGTAAACTCATTTACTTCTTGGTATTGAATTGCTTCAAGTGTTGGATTATCAACTTGGTTAACCTCATCATCCGTAACTATCTAAAATTTATAAAAAGAAAAAAAAGAAAATATTAAAGATGAGAAATACAGACAAAATTCATGACCAGCTAAGAGAAATAGTATATTACACCCCTAGGGAAGAAAAGTAAGAAATGTCTCAGAGCACATGCAATTGTTGGCCGAGGCGAAGCCGAGGTCAACAAACATGTGATCTGAGGCTTTCTTATTTACTTCCCGAGGAGTGTATACTATTTTTTTCCCCGACGAAGGCGTAAAGCGGAAACTTTGTTTAGCGCAGCGGGGCTAAAGTTGACGCTTTACGCCCGGAGGGGAAAAAAATGATTTATTTAGTCACTAAAAAGTTTAAAAAAAATACATAACCTGAGTTGAAAAAAATCACATTTGTTAAATACACTGATAGAAGGATTTATTTGTATTTAATAATACAAATGGACTAACAAATGACTTCTAATAAATGATTTGTTAAATACTAACAAATCTCTTTAACTTTAAACGAATCCTTCTATCAGTGTATAAAACATCTAACCTTTTAATGGGAAGATACACTATCCACTAACGACTAGCAAATATGGTTGTTGTTTTCATATACTTACTTTAATTTCTTAAAAGCTCCACGATTCCACGACTTTAAGGATTGTATTTAAATATGCACACAAAGCTTAATTAATATTTTACATTTGTATAAAATATTTTTCCTTTTGTTGTACCTTTTGTTTTTTCGTTGAGTTTGTCAAACATTCGAGCGCTGAACAATAATCGGTCATGCGCTGTACGATTGTAGTGCGAGACTTGACTGAGTCGTGGACTGCACCTGACAGGTTACGGTGCAAAACTATAGCTGTTCATGTGATACACACGAATCAGTTGTTGACCGAAAATCTATTAACCGAAAAAAAATTGGAAGACAGAACTCATTCGTGTGTGCACCCGAGTCAGTGTTGTTCGGCACATGACTGGTTCCTGTGGTCGGATTCATGTGCAGCACCGCACTGAGTGCGGTGCAAATCTTAATTCAGCCATGTGGGCACATGAGTCACTCACTTGTTAACGGGATTTTGGTCTTATTTTTCTTTAGCACCTGACTGAGTCGTGTGCAGAACGATAACAGGTCTGGTTTTTTTTTTCCGTGTATATATGAGCGAAATACCACTCGCTCACCCATTACGAGATATCTGAAACTATACGTTCGATTGACTTGAAACTTAGCATAGTTACTCAATTCGTAATGTAGAAGCTCACTAAGAACGGATTTTACGCGATTCCTAGCCAAAATGGATTTTTCGTCTACCATCACGTATGCTACCCCCTTTCCCCCTCTCCTCCCATGCCCTATAATCTTCCCCCTTCCCTATTTCTCTCTCTCTCTTTTTTTAAAGGGAAATATCATTTTGACCCTCCAATCTAAGAAACCATCAGTAGCACCCATCAATTATACAACTCAACCCCACCGTAGCCCCCCCCCCCCCCCCCCCCCC